>PVJA010005745.1:0-77244 GCA_004027025.1 Myocastor coypus | reverse complement strand
AGTTCTAGAACTATGATGCACTTGACACTCTCCTGAGGGCCCACACTCTTATTTCTTTGAGTGTGTACTTTTAAATTCTGCCCAATAAGTCCCTTTTTGCCTCTTATTGACCAGTCCTGAAATTTTTTTTCCCATGATGAAGTCATTACACTTACCCTACAAGTCGGGTGGGTTTAGGTTCATCTCCTGGAAACCTCCCAGGACCCTGTCTGCTGAGGCAACACTAAAACCTGGGCCACGACTGGGGGGATAGCTCAGTGGCATAAGCACCTGCCTGGCAAGTGCAAGGTACTGAGTTCAATCCCTGATACAGAAAACAAAAACAACCTGGACCAAGCTCACTGCCCCTCTGCATAGAAAGGGTGTTTCTCTCTCTCTCTCTCTCTTTCTTTCTTTCTTTCTTTTTTTTTTTTCTGGACTTGGGATTGAACTCAGGTCCTTGCTTTTGCCAGGCAAGCACTTGTATGTGCTATTTCCCTGGCCCTGAAAGGATGTTACTTTACACAGATATGAAATCATCTCTTTCTCTCCTCTGCCTTCTTCTGGTCTCAAGTTACTGTGTTGTCTCCTTCTTTCTTTCCTACCTTGGGCAATGCTTTCCCTCTCCTCCTTGCTACAGGAGGAGGAATTCAGATCTGCAGTCCCCACCTCAGCTCATTCTGTGGTGTGAAAGCACCAGGAGATCCAGGTCCAGGGATGGAGGGTGCCCCCCACTCCTGGTTGTCCTCTGTGGCTGATCATGAGCACACAGTGGCCTCCTTGGGGGTGTCCCTGTGCATCATCGGGGCAACTCTGAGCAGGCACAGCTACCTTGGCTCCTGCAGAGTGTGGGGAAAGAGAGGCTAGGGTTAGAGCAGTGATGAGGCGAGGCTGTGAACATGTGCGCCAGGTCAGCCATGTGGACCTGGGCTTGAGGATCTGAGGGTGTCAGGCATGGGTATAAAGAACTTAACAAGAGAGGGAGACATAGAGATGGAGATGAGCAGGTAGAAATAAAGGCCCTGTGGATGACAGAGATAGAGGCAGAGTGAGAGGGAGAGGGAGAGGTATCAGAGGCTTATCATCATCAAGGCAGGGACCTGGTTGGGGAAACAAGACCTATAGCCCTCAGGTTGAGAGCAATAGAGAGTCTCAGAGGGAGAGCAGGAGGAGAGAGAGAGGGGGCAAGGTCACCTGCACCCCAAGGCCTAGCACCAACCCAGAGCCACACTCGCTGCTGCATGATGGGGTCAGGCTGGATGTGGAGGCATTCTCTTCCAAGTGGCCAATTCAAGTTGAACTGAAAGGAGAAAGGCTTTGTCCACCTGTCCCAGAGAGCCCATCTGTAGAGCAAGTGCCTCTAGAGAGACAGGACAGCCTCCCAGGCTTCCCAGGCAGGAGTTTCTACTCTAGTGGAAAATCCCGGACCTACGAGGTTCAGCCCAGGGGTAATTTAGCAAGCAGACCACCACCTTCAGAAGATTTTCTCTTTTCTTTCCTAGTCTGGTATGTAGCTGGGGCTACAGGAGCCTCTGGATGGACAAAGGGCCTCAGGAAATGGAAACTTGTCTGGAGTGGTCCAAGCTGTCCCTGAGAAGTTTGAGTGGGATTGGAATGATCTCTAGGAGAAAACACTAGTCTCAGAGATGTCAGCTCAGGCCCTGTTATGGTTTATGTCTAGTTGTCTCCCCAAAGCCTCATGCAGTCATGTGGCAGGGATTTCTATCCATCAACTGAATGCTCTCTGCTCGGTTCCACTCAGCCTTGGGCCAGCCAAATATGAACTAAAACCTCCAGTAACTGTGAGCTAAAAAAACCTTTCCTTTCTTCATTTTGGGTGTCAGGTATTTGTCCCAGTAATGAGTGGAGAATAACTAAGACAGAATCTGGTACCAGAGAAGTGGGGTCGTTGCTGTGACTAACCTGACCATGTGGATCACAAGCTTTTGGGAATGGCTTATAGGAAGAGATAACAAAGGTTCAGAGATGTCAGCTGCAAGCAAATCACTGGAACAGCTTTGGCTAGTCTGTAGGGGAGATTCCGGTCAGAGCTCAGACCAGAAGAATGGCTTGAAGCCTGGGTATAAATATGGCTTATGAGCAGAAATTGGAAATGTTTGGAGAGGTCCTCTACTTGTGAAGAGCTGGAAAAGCTTCAGCTGTTCTGTAGGGGAGATTCTATTCAGAGCTTAGACCAGACGACTGACAGAAGGCCTGCTTGTAAAGACCAGGTTGAGGAGATTTTTGCTGGGAAAGAGGGCAGCACTGGTTGTTGGACTCCAGATGATTTGTGTTATGGATTGGCTGAAACTCTGTTGGAATTTTGCTCATGCCCAGAGACTTTGCCTAAGACTGAGATTAAGCATGGTGGACTGATTAATCTTTCAAGAGATATTTCAAAGCAGTGAACTATTGGGGCTGTGGCATGGTTGTTACTGGTGGCTTTTAGCCAGATTTAGGCTGAAAATCAAGAGCAAAGAGACAAGAAGGACGACTTAAAATGTGAGTTTGGCCAGAAAGGAAACATCAGGAAACCTGTGGACTGTAAAGATGGAGCTGAAAGGATCTCCATTGCTGGGAAGGAACCCAAGAACCAAAAGGATGGCCTGAGGGCATCACAGGAGGTGGCAGCTCTCCACCCTTTGCAGCCTCAGAATTGCAAAGGAGAGAGGCTTTGCCTTGAGAAAAAAAAGTCACAGAGACCCAAGTACCAGAATGGTGGCAGTGGCCAAACCAGGTTCCAAAATGGTGCCCACATGGAGAATTCTTTTTTTGGAATCAGGGTCAGAGTGCTCAGTGATCTAGGCCCTCAACCCATAAAGCCAAGAGAGAAGGAAGCCTGGCTACTGCTCCAACTGGCAGCAACCCTTGGCATCATCCACATAGGTGCATGCAGAATTCGGGAGTTCTGAGGTTAAGAAGGCTTCCACCTCGATTTCAGAAGAAGGCCTGGGAGGCCAGTCAGTGTGCCCCTCAGAGGGCAGTGTGTGAAGCAGAAAGTGAGAAGCCTATTCGGTGGAAATCCCAGAAGTTTGGAAAAGCCATAAATGTGGATCATCTAAGGGAAACTGCAAAGAAGGAGCTAAGCCAGCCTAAGAGAGAAGCCATGGAAATTACCAGCAAGGGTGCCATAGGAGCAGAGGCATGTAAGCCCTTTGGAGCTCACCACTCAGTGCAGACTGCTTCGGATTCTCCAGTTGGAACTATGAGATTTAATATTTGCCCTGCTGGATTTTGGATTTATGTTGGTTCCAGTGTTTTGTATTACGCTGTTGTTTACAACTTTTGAAATTGTAATGTTTATCTTATGCCTTTGAATGTTGGATATGTTTAACTTTTCTTTTGTTCAGGAGCTCACAGATGAGAGTTTGCCTTTGATCTTGGAGGAGACTTGGAATTTGGACTTTTCAGCAAGGCTGAAACTGTTGGGATTTTGGCAACTCTTCCAGATGGACCAAAATGTCTTTTGTACAAAGGGATATGTATGAGACTTTGGGGGTCCAGAGGTGGAATGTTATGGTTCATGTCTAGTTGCCCCCCCCCCCCCAAAGCCTCATGCAATCATGGATGGGGACTTCTGTAGATTGAGACTTGACTCATGAGTCACTGGGATTATGTGTTTTAATACTGATAGGATTATGGTCTAAGCACTTCTGAGATTATGGGTGTAGCCTAAGGCAGATAGGCTGAGGTGGAGAGCCTGATGTAATTTAAAGAGAGACAGAGAGACAGACTCAGGCTGTTGCTCTCAGCTCCCCTGGTTGGTCGGTTGCCTCTGTTGTGATTGTTGCTGTTCCGCCGCTATGAACTGCTGGCCTCTGCATTGTACCTCACTGCCTTGGATCCTGCCAAGTATGGATTGAAACCTCCAGTAACTGTGAGCTAAATAAACCTTTCCTTCCTTCATTTTGAGTGTCAGGTATTTGTCCCAGCAACGAGTGAAGAGTAACTAAGACAGGCCCTCTAGGTATAAATATCCATAAAGGAACAAGTGACCCCTGCTGTGACTCACTTGGTTGCCTTTGGTTGCCTTTGCAGCATCTGTTCCCTGGCCCCGTGTCATAGGCACCGCAGTATCAGCATCTATCTTCAATCACTTGCATCATGCTGAACTCAGTTAAATCTTCCCTATGATTTCCTCTGGTGCCACAGCCCCCATGTCAGCATTTCATGTGTGTGTGTGGAAATCATCCAATGTCATGCTGGCCTCCTCAACACAGAGTGACCTCCCTGAGCTCTCGAACCATGTTATTCTAACCTCTGAACTTCTTGTGGCCTGAACAGGGAACACCTATTTCACTGGAGAGAGGTCAGTATAAGGGTAAAAGAACTTTTATGTCCAACCCCGAAAGTTTGATAATTTGAGTCTACACAATGAAATGACAATAGACTAACAGGAGAAAAAAAATGAACGTTGACCATGCACAACCAGTGGAGTCATGTGAAGCTTAACACTCAAAAGCAAAGCCAGAGAGGTGAAGCTTAAACACCCTGTTGCTGAAGGTGTGGGAAGTAGGCTCTGTAGACAGTGTTAGAGGAGGGGAAACAATGTGACAGGGAGTAGAGTGAATGGGACCGCAGAAGAACTGGCTGGGGCTTTGAGCACGGAACCAATTCTGCTCTGCCTTCCTGCAACCTGATTTTAATCTTCTTTGGTTGGTGAAATGACAGAGTCAGACTAGAGGGTAGCTATTCTCTTTTGGTGGTTCAATCTTTAGGTAGCGGGGGAGGCTTCAGAGAAGGGCCCTCTCCTACATCATTGGCTGCTAGGCAGAGCTGTTAAGTTTGAAGTACCAAGTGGCCTATTTAGGAGTATTTTGTTCTGGGCACAACAGAAGAAAGGAGGACAGGAAAGAGGGAAAGGAAGGGACCAAAGTCGTCTCTGTGATCTAGTGACACAGTCTGGGTTTTTGATATTTTCAAGGTCTCTTCATAGCTTGCCAAGCCCCTTTGGTTTTGCATTGAAAGAGAGTTGTGAAAGGGGCCACAGGCAAGCTTGTGTTCACACCCTGGGAAACGTGCTGAGCGAAGATTCTGGAGGAGTCACTGTGGCTGCTGTGGCTGCCTCAGCTGCAGTGGCGATGGCAGCAGGAGTTGTGGCAGCGCGACATTTGAGGAAGCTTTATTCCCCACGCCCCTCCTCTGAGCTTCGGTTTCCTAATCTGAACATGTGAACGGGAACAACGCCCACATTGCTGTATCTGCGGGGGTGAACGGAGCTGGGCCTTTTGGTGTACACAGCATAGTCTTGGCTGTATAAAAGCAGCTCAGCTCATGGTGCGCAAAGGAGTGCCAAGGGTTTGTCTCTCATGTCCATGGGGCTCTGCCCAGTGATTCTGAAAAATGGGTCAGCAGCCAGCCAGCCAGCAGTCGAGGCTTGTGCTTTTCAACTCAGAAACAACAGTGAGGCCAAGTACAGCTGTCAGGTCCTGTGCTCCTATTGGCTCCTTTTGTACTACAGCTCCTTCCTGCTGGACATACCACACTGTTGAGGTTCTGTGAAAGCCCAATGTCTGGCTGTCGGCATCCAACGAGATCAACATCAACTTGTTGATTGTGACATTACATGATTCTCTTGGCCAAGAAAAACGTACTCAAGTTTCAGCACCAGAAAAAGCTGTGCTTCTTCTAAGCAAGGGGTTTGTTTTCATTCTATGGACAGCATAATTCCTGCAACTATTTTCAGCTTAGCATCAAAACTGTGTGTTGCCTGCTGGCCCCAGATAGATCCTTTAGCATCCATTCCTGTGAGGTCACCTGACTTGTGTTTTCCCCTTTAGGATTCACTTCAGTCCTCCCTGGCCTTCCCTATTACTCAGGATGAAGCCTGCCTGCACAAGGCTCACAGAATCATTTCCTGACCATCAGCAACCTGGGAAATGAGCCTCTCTCTGCGTCATTGTCTCCAGGCTGTAGCTAAGTGCTGCCGCAGTCAGCAGCCTTCATTCTTTTAAAATCCTGCCTCATTTATTTGCTTTCAGTCCCATGTGAGACTACTGGTTTTTACAACTGTCTGTAGGACTCAATACCTGGTGGTGAGGGAAAATTAAAGTGCATCGGTGGGTCAGGCACATTTTTGTGAAGTCACATGATTTTTAAAGGAAACTCCATGACGCTTCTCATAGCTCTTTCTTAAAATGCCCTTCCCTCCCTTCCTCCCTTCCTCTCCACTTTCTTTTTTTCTCCTTCCCCCCTTCCTGCCTCCTTTTCTCTCTTGCTCGTTTCCCTTCCTTTATCCGTATGTCACTTGAGCAAGGTAGTTATTTAAGCGACTGTATTTATTATTGGAGCCTCAGTATTTTTTTAATCCATAAAAGGGAGATTGAAACCCCTCACAGAATGATAGTGGATTAAATTTAATTATTCACATGAAGCACTTAGTACATTTCCTGGCTTACTATTAGAAGCGCAAAGAAGTTAGCTACTCTTGTTGATTCAACAAGCATTTATGACATTACAGTTAAATGCACACCAACATTTCTTAAATACAGAATTGTCTTTCTTGAAACACACACACAAATCACATACCAATTTGAGGGTAGAGAAATACTGATATTGCACTTGAGTAGTTGTTAAAATTCTGGGAAATGCTGGGATCGAGCCTTGCTTTATCTCCTGGAAGCTGTCAGGAGCTGTCCTCAGTTCTCATTTCTTTTCCTCACCCCTTTTTGTGGTGCCTCCTTCCCTTTGCCTTTCAGACTCTCTTCTGTGATTTGGGGCTCTCTGGAGGGCCATCTAGCTAGGCAGTTCCAAGGACTGAATCCTCTATCCATTTCTACACTGCTGACTTTGATGATCGCTACCTCTATACATATCAGCCTAGAAACAGTGGCTCCTGCTGTTATATTTGCCCACTTTCCCTCTGATAATAGCCTGATGGCTTTAGGTTTCCCTCTGATACTGTGAACTTGTCCCTCCAGCTGCCACCCACTCCAATGACTCTCCATTCATTGATGCCATAAGTGATTAATCTATGGCTAGTTTCTTTCTGTCTTCCTCAGAGTGAGCACAGGGCCCATACATCAAGATGACCAGGTAATTGAAGCAACCCACCTCGAGTCAGGCCTCACCCTGGCTGAGAGGCTGGCCTGGTGCTCTGGGGAGCACAGCATAATTACTTTTTTTCAGTGACTCCTCAGGGCCCTGGAGCCTCCCACAGAGTCTCATTAAAGACAGGGGCTTTTCTGTAAAAGCTTCTTGTCATGCACTTCTTTGAAACTTAATCCTGGATCAGCTTTAGCCACAATCTTAAGCTGATCTGAGAACTGTTATCCTTGAAGAACCAGGAGGCATGGACTCCTGCTATAGTCTGAGGGAGGGAGTTGGCCTTGAAGAAGGACTTGTCCTCCTGAAGCTCTGAAAAGTTTGGTGGAAATTTTATAAGAAGCTTTGGAGGGTAGGGAGCAGATTTCTTTAAAAAGACTGATAGGAAACCGAACAGCCTTCTCCTACCAAACTGCGTTGCAAGGAAGGTTTAGAGGTGGAAGAGATTTTAGGAGCAATCTATTTTAATGCCAATCTTGGGCTACTTTTCTTGGCATTAATCCTTTTATTTATTCATTCATTTCAAAGATTTATCTGACTAGATAAATTATCAGATCTTCACTGTCCCAAGTATTAAGTGACAAGACATCAAATAGCTTCAAGATTGGTCCAAGGCTGCCAAGTTTGTAAACTGATAAAAAAAAAAGATCACCTGTTGTGTTAGGGGTTATGCTGTTAGGGAGGGATTGTGTGCAAGAGGAAATCATCTTTTCCAATCAGTGGCCACCACCAACCACAATGAAACAGAAAGTTACAATCACTAGAACAATAACAAAACCCTTCTCTGTGTGATCCTGTAAATATATATATTCTAAAGAATCTGAAACTTGATTTTATAGGAGGTTTCTGACCTCAGAAATATTTCAAGGTAGGATCTAGAGGAGTTGGGGAACTGTTTTGCCCATAGGGTACCTACTGTAGCACAATGAACCATGCAAAGTCTGGCTGGTTCACTTGCAATTAAAATTTTCCAAAATATGGCCCCAACTTTATCTTCTGAGAGGAGCTGCATTAGACTTTTTGAGATGGTAAGCAATGATGTGGCTATGGTGTCTCACATCTGTCCTCCACACAAGCAAACATAAAACACTGTTAAAAATGCAACATAAGGAGGACTGCCTCTGTTCTGATTTCTCTCATAGTGCCTTCTTCATGTTCTCTCAGAACGTCAGATAAGAGAGTCTTAAACCAAAATCTTGGTGTTCCTGCTTTTTTTTTTTTTTTTTTCTCTTTGAGACAGGGATTTGTTCTGCTGTTCAAGCTGACCTTGAACTCATGGCAGACCTCAGACCTCAGCCTCCCGATGCTGGGATTATATATGGGCACCATACCTGGCTCCTGCCGTGTTGACATCCAGGGCTCAGCAATGTTTACTGTGCCTCCTTGCTGAGTCCCGTATTCAATCCAGTCTGATCTCTATCCTAAGCTCAGGATTTGATGGGCTCTTGGACTTCCTTTGTGCCTCTCTTTCTTTTTGGTATAACATTTCTACTTTTCACATAAAAGTTTGTTCAATTCCCAGACATGTATACCTTCCAAGACCTTTTCCAGACCATGGTGGCTTCTACTGATGATTCCTGCAGAGAAAAGTCCACAGGAAGTGCTATTCACTTCACTTAAAATGTAACATGTCTCACATCACTAACGCTTGTGTTTAATTTTTAAATGCTCCTTTGTTGTTTTCCTAATGGCCTTATGAGCTTTCTGAGAGCAGGACTTAGGCCTTACATTTCTGTGTCTCTCCCCTGGGTGCTGCTGGGTTGGGAGACAGCACTCCCATTTCTATAATGCTTGTTCCTTGAATCAGAACTTCTCAATCAGAGGAATTACTTATTTTAGAAAAAAAATTCCTCCAAATCTTTGCAATTATACGCCACTGAGATTCTGCAGTGGCAATTACTTGTGTATCAGTGGGACAGCAAAAGAAAATGCACAACCAGAGAGTAATTAACCTCAAAGTAAAAACATGAAACAAATATTTCATAAAAACTCTTAGACTCTCATTGCATCACATTTTCCTCTGCCATCCTGTCTTTGCTACCCACCAAGCCCTCTCACTATAATCCAGATTTTCAAGACACTGAGCTAAGTCTTTGGAAGCTATAATCAAAATATTGAAGTAACTCACTCATTAATGCCTTAGCTTCAGTGAGCTCATTAGCTTAGTCAACGCTCCATGAGCAGCACAGGAGGAGAGTGCAAAGACTGGGTGGGGTTTTATGAAGAGAGAGAACTGGAAAGGTCTGGGGTTTAAGATTCTGACTGCTTCTGGTACAGTTCTGCAGGTCCAGCTTCTCTGGATTTAGGCAAGAAATAGGAGGAAAACTTCCAAAGGAAGTGGGGGCTCCCCAAAGGACAGTGGTGTCGGGAAACTAGGAAGCTGAGAGGGTGTGAACTGGCAGTGGTAGAGCAGGCATTAAGTAGCAGGTGAGACAACAGAGGGTGTAACTAGTATGAGAGGGAGAAAAGTTGAAGAGGGACGATGATGAAAGAAAGTCTTTTGTTTGTTTGTTTTTGGAAAAGTTTGAACAAACACATAGCTGAAATGACTGAAGATCTGAGAGGTGGCATCCCATAAAACAAGGGTCACTAGAATGGGATGGAACCAAGGGGAGAGAAGGAGATATTAGCCAGAGCAGATGGAAGGGGATAGTCCCTCCGAAAAGTTGGGAACATTGTTAATTTTAAAAAGCATGAAGTTTATGTATGTGGCAGAAACCAACTTAAATATAAATAAAATAAAAGCTAGCACATGGCTAGGGGCCCGTGCACCAGCCGGAACCGGAACTCCTATGTGTTGTTCTCATAGTCTCCATCTGTCTTCTTGCTCTCTCAGCCCCTGCAGGTCCTCAGCTTTGTCAATCTGATGGGGAAACAAAGCCCCCACTAACTCCCATACAGTTCACTAGCTGCCACCGTGGAGAAAGTCTGGATTGACTGTTTCCTCTCTAGACCCAAAATTCTAAAGGAAAGTTCTCATTGGTCCATGTAAGAGCCCACTCACAGGTCATAAATTGTGGCAAGGCTGCTCACAGGAGGTTGTATATAAGGACTTCCTCTCTCTGGCCCCCGGAAATACAGACTGGAGGAAGAGGCAGGTTTTTTTTTTTTTTTTTTTTCTTTTTGAGACAGGGTTTTGCTATGCAGTTCAGACTGGCCTTGAGCTCACTTTTGTAGCCCAGGTTGGTCTCGAACTCACATCGATCCTCCTGCCTCAGCCTCCCAAGTGCTGGGATTACAGGCATGTGCCACCATGCCCAGCTGGGAAAGAAAGTTTTGAAGGCTTGACAGGGTTCTAGCTAAGTTGTCCTTTGGTTAATTTTTATGTTGCTCTTGGTTAAGTTTAAGTCCTCTACCAAGGGTCTAGTTGGGGGTCTCAGGCTACAGAAGCTCTAGAACTCAACAAGTGAAATAAAAAGGCCAAGAGAATATGTGAGCAGCTCCGAGAAGGTTCTAGGGGTAGAACACACCATGGGCTCACGGGATCAACCCCAGATTTCCTGACTCAGTGAACATTATGAATGACCATCTCTATTATCGCCCAGTATTCTGAACACAGCAATACTCCGAATAAGTGGCTAGGCTAAGCCAGGGTTAGAAAGTGGAAATACAGGGGCTTCAGGCCCTGGGAGCAAATGATTAGAGTTGAGGGAGAGGGAGGAGGTATGGGGAGACATCTATAGAAAGGGCCAGGCTCCAGAGCATCAAGGAGGAGCTAGCAAACTGTGGTCTCAGTGGTGCCTCTTTCATTGTCCCTGGAGGTGAATCCTTGGGGACAATGAACACGTCTGATTGGTTCAAGAACAATCTATGTAGCTACCAATGGTGTCTCTTTACTGAGAAGCTTCAGTGTGGGTGCTGAGTCACATGGGTAGTCTACACAAGGCCTGAGCAGAAGTGACGACAACGTGGACTTTTGGGGATACCTACTTCTTTGT
Organism: Myocastor coypus; assembly: GCA_004027025.1. Taxonomy (NCBI): domain Eukaryota; kingdom Metazoa; phylum Chordata; class Mammalia; order Rodentia; family Myocastoridae; genus Myocastor; species Myocastor coypus. Next base: position 66,283 of record PVJA010005745.1, on the reverse strand, counting down.
ACTCCCTAGCTCCAGGTGACACAATCTGGAGAGGCTCATGTCTCAGTTTGAATCTCCTCTAGATCCTTCTGAGGGACATGGAGACTCCTTGATGTCTCTAGTGTCTGAAGATTTTGAGATCTTAAACAGAAAGGATCAGAGTCAGAGATAAAAACCGAACTACCATGCCCTGGCCTGACCTGCTGGCCTCTCTGCAAAGAAAGGCAGAATGGCCCCATTCCTCACTCACTGCTGGTACTAGGCGTGGAAATCCTACCTGTACCCACCCTGGATTCCTAGAGGCAATCCGATACACCTAGGGTATCTCTGACCTTGATGTCCCAGAAACAATATCAGTTTCTAACCATGTTCATCTGCTTTCCTTGTTATGAAAAAAGCCAGGGCCATGCCTTGATTATCTTTGTATCTTGCCATGTTAGAGACCAACAGTCCAAGGCAGATTGTCAGTCCACGATTATAGGGCCCCCTCCCCACCCTGCCTCCTCTGGCAAAGATTGGAGCTGTTCCCTCTCAGAAGAATCCAGGTTGATGATCTTGAACCAGTTTTGTAGATCTCAGTGCGCCACAGCATGCTCAAGAGAGGGCATGATGAGAACGGGAGGAGGCGGGCAGGAGTTGGGGAAGAACGTTTCCTGACCTCAGCTGATGATCAGCTTACAGCCGAAAGCAGTGGTGGCAAACCTGTGGCATGAGTGAAGCAGCTGGCTACAGCGCTGAAAGCTCTAAAAGGTTCACCATCACCACCCTCAAGCATAAGGATTAATATCCACGGTAATCTCATCACAATCAAAGTATAAGTACTAATGTGCAGTTATTCTGCAAGATAGCTAATCCTGTCTACATACTATTCACTTCGGATGCCTGGAGTTGTCCAAGCATAGGTTCAGCCTGGGCGGGGGCTCAGCACTCCCCTCCTGGGGCCCACTAGGCCGCTATTTGGGAACTGTCTAGGTTTTTGCCTTTTGGGTGAGCCAACTTCCCTGTATGATGGTGAGGGAGGGAAGAGGAGTGTGTGTGTGTGTGTGTATGTGTGTGTGTGTGTGTGTGTGTGTGTGTGTCCGGGACAAGAGAGAGAGGGTGGAACTGAAGGGAACCCAAGCGTTGGAGTGGGTGGCTGCACAGAAAGATACTCTGGGCAACTCTAAGGCTCATTCCAACTCCAAGACCCAAAGGACTTGGGCTAGGGGAGGCACCTGGGTCTTCAGGAGTGCCACATCTGAGCCAGCAGGCACCCAGGGATTCACACTGCACCTGAGGGATCCAGAGCCAGGAGACTCTGTTTAGCAAAGCGCTGCTGCTCAGATGAAAGTGTTTCCAGGCCAGTCAGTGACCGGCTTGGAGCCCTTCCCTGGACAGCCACCCCAGGGCAGGGTGAGTAATAGGAGATGCAGGGCCTTGAGAGTATAGTTTGAACATCCCATTCCCTGGGAAGCTCGGCCGATCGGGGTGTGGACTAGGAAATTGCCGCCTGAGCCTATGTTGGCACGTGGCTGCTGCCCATACCCCTGTGGGAAGGAGCCGGCTCTCAGCGTGGCCGGTGGTGCGGTTCTGACCATCTCAGGGAGCTGACGTTGTGGACGTGTCTTGCCCAGCTTGGCGGGTCCTCGCGGGGCTGGGACTGCAGTGGGAGCGTGGGGGTCTCATGTTGCTGACCTTACCCCAGCTGGGCCCTGCGCCCCTCCCCCGCCTTCAATCTAGACCGCGGGAGCCCAGAGGCCACGGCCTCCTTCCAGAGCACTGCGTTCCAGAAACTTCAAGAACTGCCGCGGGGTTCTTGGAAGATGTTGAGAGGAAAAGCAGAGCGTCTGGCGTCCCCATCCAATTGCTCTTGAGCCATAGACAGCATTTGGCCAGGGCCCTGCTGCCTGGGAGGAAAAAGCAGTTACCAGGGCTTTCCATAAAAGCTCCGATCCGTTTCCTTTCTTACCTTATGTCCTTAATTAACGTCTGCCTCTCTCCGACAGCCCAGAGAACGTGGAGGCAGGTGGGCTGCAGAGCCCTGTGGCCCTGGGGTGGGAGGGGGGTGCGTAGCCATGGCAATGAGCTCTTCCCTTGGGAATCTGGATCGCGGGACGTGGGGCAGATTGGAGAGGGACAGTCTGAGTGCCAGCTGGGGCTCCAAGGCAGGCGGGGCGAGGGGCGGGTGTGTGTGTGTGTGTGTGCGCGCGCGCGCGCAGAGTGGGTGCGGGGCAGCCTAACCAGCAGCCCCAAGCCCACATCCCTGAGTCCCAGGGGCTACACATGCCGGACATGTGATGTGTCTCCCCTCCCCCGCCCCCACCGTGGCTGCCAGGAGCAGATGTGTTTGCCCATTTGCTTAGAGCGGTCATAGCCCAGGGTAGACCTGGACAGGGAGGGATCCTTCCCTTCCGGAGCCTGCCTGTCTCCTTTCCAGAGCACTCGAGTTTGAACGATGGAGTTTGGTTCTGTGTGACTGAGGGCACTTATTTCTTTTTGCAGTTTCTTAAGCTTCACACGATTTTCAAGTCATACATTATGTATATATTTTTCTAGTTCAGAAAAGAACGAAAAAAAGAAGAGAGTGACAATAACCCACAACTCCCAATCATTTCAGCCAAAGGTGATCATTGTGGACGTCTGCAGTCATTCTGTATTCTTCCTGTGCACAGGTACATACGTGGATATAAGTGTCTAAGGACAGATGACTCTACACATTTTGTCACCCGCATTTTCACTTGTCAGAGACATGAGAAATGAACCGCTGATATCATTATCTCTAGTGGCAACATAATATGCAGCATCATCTATTAATCAGTTGGCTATTGCCAGAAAGTTTCTTCCCGAAGTTTACTCTTCTAGATGGTGATAAACAAGTGCTCTTACACATACATTTTTGCACAGTCGGCTGGTTTTGTTAAGGTAAACTTCTAAAATTAGAATTACTGGGTCAAAAGAAACAGGCCTTTAACATTTGCATGCATATTTCTACATTCTGGCTTGTTGCATTCGCAGGAATGAGTGGGCTTCATTTTCTTTCCATTCATTTTTGGAGTAACAGGGAAAGGCTTGTTTTATATCTATTACTCATCTATCTAGCTAATATTTTAAGCCCCGCCCCCAACCCCCAGCACCAAAACCTGAGACAAGAATTTGGGTGCAAGTAACTTATTTATGGAGTTTTTGAGAAGGTGGCCTGAGGGGTGAAGAATGTGCTCACAAGTGGTTACTGCTGGGGGTGAGGCTGAGTGACACTGGTGACTCAGAGAGGCCACGTGGAACATCCCTTAAAGCCCTCTGCCATTGCTGTCTGCAGGGCATTAATTCTCCTCTACTGTTCCTTGGAAAATGTCCACAGGTAAATTCTGAAACAGGACAACAGGATATGGCTGGTGTGCCCACAGCCTCAACTACCAATGAATTACGACTCCTTCCCAAACCCACGCCAAAGAGTGAAGGCAATCCCAGGACAAAGTTGCATAATGGGTTAAGATTTTCATTTGTCACTCTGCCTTCCCTCTCTGTTCCCTAAATCATTTTTTGGTGCCAGCTGTTGTTGCCCAGGATCCCAAGTGGTTTAACTCCTGCAGGCACAGCAGAGAGAGAGCTGATCTTCTGAACAACTGGAGTGCTCCAGATAAAACCAGGTCTCTTCACAGTTTAAGACAGGAACCAAAGCGAGAGCAATCCTTGACCTGATGATAACTCTGGTATTTTAGGCACTGTGGCAGCCACACACTGTCTTGGTAGGGGGCACCTAAGCCTGAGGTTGGTCCACCAGAGGAATTCTGTTGGTCCTTTTGTGACCAATTGCTGTCCCTCCTCTCCCCAGGGTTCTTTTTTCCCTCTTGGAGTTATGAGACCAATAACAAGCTCCAGTGCAGATTAAACAGAAAAAAAAAAAAAAAAAAAAAAAAAAAGAATAAGAGTGGGAGATAAATTGATAGATCTACTTCTTGACCTGTCAAGGGTTAGGAGTTTATAGATATAGGATAAAAGAAAAGAGGGAGAAGAATATTCATGTCTTTTTATGGGAATGGATGAAGTTTTCCATAAATTCAAGTGCCACTCCCTTTTAGTTCTTTTATTGTTCTTCTTTCTGGCTGTAATCATGACAACAGTCAACTGTCATAGTGATGAGGGTGTGTCACTTAGATGCAGATGGGATAATGATGGAGTTCAGGCTGGCTGGCAGTCACCCTGGTAGTTCTTACATTGAGCCTGGTTCAGCTCACCTGCCTGTAGCCTCCAAGTGTCCTGTGCTTAAAGACAAGATAGGGCAGGCTAGACCTTCAGAAGGTCAGGTAATCTGTCAAAGACTACAGCAGGTTAACACTTTCTGACCAGGAGATTCCCTGATGAAAGCAAGCAGATGAGGGGAGAAGAGGCCAGTGTGTTGGTTCCATCTCCAGGGTGACATTGGCCTGTGCATTTTACAAAATGAGGCAGTAGAGATAGAGCAGGGCTGTGCTTGTTGCTCCAGAGGATGTGAACCAAGTGAGCTGCTAAGGTGAGGCAGGGATGAGATGGGTTGTTAGAAGGAATCAAACGAGAGGAGAGCATAAAACAGCATGCAGGCTGGCTTTGGGCCATGAGATATACTTTACTGTGGGACTCAGCCACAGTTCACATCTTCCCTTCCTCTCCAGCCATTCTTTCTTAGTGTCCATAAGGGACCTGTTTTGTTTCATGCAATGTCACACTGTTCAGAGCTCTGTCCTATACCTTTTCACCAGCTGCACACTCTCTCTGGGCATCAGTGCAGCCCCTTTCCCCAGCTGCCACTGTCCTCCCACACAGATGCTGCCTGGCTGGCCGGCCTACCTGTCCCTTGGGAGTTCAGGTCCCAGAAAATCAAGGAGTTGGCAGAAGTTGTAGCAGCAGGAGGAGTCTCAGGTAGACATTTGATCCCTTCAGCTGTGTGTTCTGTGGTGTCCTTCATAATAAACACAGGTATCCCAGTTGAACCACTGGCTGGTTAAGGATGAGAGCTTTTTATGGCTTTTACTTTCCTGATTTGCCCCATGCAGTAACCATCAGACATTGGCTGCATTGACCATGTAGAAATTTCTCCACTAGTACCATTTGGAATATACTAGATGAGACCCTCTTCCTTCCCATGGGAAGATACAGCTCCCTTAACTATCCACGGTTGCTGGTCACCAGCTCTACAGTCATGTCAGTTCTCAGTTGCTTTACTCTCTTAGCAGTGGCTGGCACTATTTGCAGTTTTGCCATCTTGAAGCTTTGTTTTCTCTTGGACTCCATAATGTCACAATCTTTGATTATTTTCTGTCCAACTAGCCTTTTTCTTTTCTTTTCTTTTTGTCTCCTACACACAGTTCTGCCCCAATACTCCATCTTACAGAGCAGCATGAGGCAGTGGAAAGAATGTAGGGTTTGAAGCCAGAGGGACTGTCTTTGATTCTGGGACACATCATTTATTAATTGGGTGACCTCTCCAAGCCTCAGTTTTCTGCATTATAAAATGTAGATAATTATGAGATTGGAAGAAATGGTAGGTAAAGGGCCTGATACCAAGCAGTTGCTAAATGCGTGGCAGTTATAGGTGCACTGTGGGACTCCGTCAAATGTTGCACAAAGCCCTGTTGCCTTCTGTTATCCTGGGGTGGAGGAGTGCCAGCTCTGCTTCTCCATCCTTGACTGCTCTCCTACATCTGGTCCTTGTCTCCACATATGTGCTAAGTGTTTCCACGTTTGATGTCCTGTCGTGACCTCAGCAACAGCCTATACAAACCAACATTGTCATCCCTCTGTCTCCAAATCTTCTCCTGCCAGTATTTCTACACTGCTATTTCCCAGATGCTCCAGCTTGAAAAGCTTGACAGAGTCTTGAATCTAGTCATCTCTGTAGCGACTTAGAAGTAATGATGATTACTGGTGGAATGCCTCTGTGTGCCTTTGCCACTTTCCTTCCCAACAGTACTTTGAAGGAGGCTATCATACACCTCTGGACTGGAGGGGCAAAATAATCTCTAGGAGAGCATTGAACACAACCCAGATTCATATTCCAGGCTTGTCCTGTTTCTTGAAGATTTCCTCCATGGTGATAGGTTGGTACCAAGTTGCACTCAAGAGGCTGAAGTCTCTCCATCTTGAAAGCAAGCTAGGAAACATTTCACAACATGTTATCCTATTTACAATGTTTTAGGGGTTCTTCATTGCCTACTAGGTAAAATCTAAAGGCTTTCCAGTTCATAATCTGATTTCAGTTCACTCTTCAAACACCACAATGCACTGAAGCCAGATAATTACAACAGATGCCTACACGTTCCTTTTCCTCTCCCTCTTGCCTACTGTAATCATAACCTAGCCTCCCAACACAATCTCGGACTCTTATTTATTTTAGGATGGTCTCTCAAAACTTTCTAATATTGATGGATTATTTCTTCCTTTGATCAGCAAAACTGCAGTGTCTCTTTCCTTGTGGTTTGGTCAGAGGCATCGTCCGCTTCAGACTTACCATTTTATCTAAAACAGTGGACCGAGGGCTGGCAAGATGGCTCAGCTGTCTAAAGTGCCTGCTTAGGAAAGCTTAGGTGGCTGCAGGGACCATGGTTCAATCCCCAGCACCACATGCTGTGCCAGCCCCTCCCACAGGGCAGGCTGAGCTGGCCATAAAACAAAACAAAACAAAACAAAACAAAACAAAACAAAACAAAACAGTGGACCTAGAGCAAAGCTGGGCAAAGGCCAACTTGTACAAGTGGGCTCTAACTGGGTAATATTTCTCCTCAGTGGACTCTGACTCTTTTCCCTAATGTGATCTTTTCCCAAAATGTAATAGAAATATTTTGTGAATAGTGTTTGAAGATGAATTCTAAACCCTGTGTGTAGGGCTGGCCAAGTAGCTCAGTGGATTAAAGCACCTGCAAGCAGGCACAGGGCCAGGGGTTCAATCCCCAGGCATGCTGAAACCGTGATTGAGACTGGGCATGGTAGTGGTGCAAACCTGTAATCCCAGCTCTTGGGAGACTGTAAACAGGCAGATCAGTATAAGTCTGATCTAGTAGTGAGACCCTGAACGCCCTGTAGACCCTTCCCAAAAAAAAAAAAAAAAAAAAAAAAAAAAAAAATCTTTAAACTTGTGTGTTGGAAAAACTTAATGGTGGCTTTTATGATTCCCGAGTTCATGACCTTGGGGATTCCTTTTGCTCAAGTTAGTGGGATATGCCAAAGGTAATGAGATGTCATGGTCACAATCAGGTTATATTGTATACGGCTCTCAGTAGGCCCAATTTTCTGTCTAGGCACCTCTATGAAGTTGTCAGTGGTCATAGAAAAGGGAAGGGTTTGTTCCTAATTCTTCATTAGGAATGGAGAAGTGACATTATGAATCTAAACTTGGTCCTTTCTTCACATCCAGAAATGCACTCAAGTCCTAGACTTCTCCTGAGATCTTGACAGGGGAGGCTCATTAAGAGTTCACTGAAAGACACAACCTTGTTGGAGAAGCCCATATGTCAACAGACTGTGATGACCTCTGAGACACACAGGTGACTAATAGCCAGCAGAACCTGAGGCCACCAATCACAAGGACATAAGTTTTGTCAACTATGTGAATGAACCTGAAAGCACGTTCTTCTCCTCACAAGTCTCCTGGCAAAACTGACACTCAGCCAACACCTCGGTTGTGGCTCTGTGATTCCCTGAGCACAGCTCGGATTTCTGACTCACAGAAATGGTGAGACAGTAAATATATCTTATTTTATTTAAGTTGTTAAGTTAGGCAATGTGGAATTCTAACAAGACTGGGCTCAGCACATAGATGAGAATGGAGTGTCCTTAAGGGACATTGCTACTCAGCCTTGGCCTTGAAACTCAGGCTCTTAAGTAGCTGGGTTGCAGTGGACCATATTTGTACAGCATTTCCTTTCTTGGTTTAAAGTGACCTATTTAAAATTCCAGTGTGCACAGAAACACATAGAAAGGCAAACAATCTTCATGTCTGGACACTGGGGTGGCAGTTGCCTGCAGAATGGGAGTTAGTACAAAGCCAGACTTAGTCCTTTCTTCACATCCACATTCCCAGTGGCATCTCTAGAGGTGTAGTGGTTGCTGCATTGTGTCAACTTGGGCTTGGCGTAGAAGGCCCCACACTAGGGCAGTGAGGGCCCATCCTAGAGTGACTCAACACAAAAACGGTATAAAGAGGGGTGAGGGAAGATTCTGGGTTCTACTTTCTCAGAGACACTTCAGTTTTTGCAGTCAGCTCAGACATCATCTCCTGGCTTCCAGCGCAGACCCTTTGGTCTTCTGTCACAAACTCTTCAGCTTCCCATCCCTTCCATCACAGACCCGCAGGCTGACTAGCACTCAGACTTGCACAGAACACTGCAGTGAGCTCCAGATGTTGGGACCGAATCCTGCAGTCTCCAGTGTGCAGACGCCCTCTGCACACTTCCTCGTCCAACTCTGCAGCTGACCTCCATAAGCCAATCTTGTAATTTTTTATACATTTGTACAATGTGTGTTATATTTTTTCCTCATATTATATCTGTTCCTCTGGTCAAACCCTGACTGATACAAGAGGTGATGCTCTTAAGGTACAGTCTTACAGTGTAAATCCCAGGAACCTGGATTATGTCAGGGAAAAGCAGGTGAGGACAAGAAGCCAGTTTCAAGTTAGCAATAGAAGTCAAATACAATATATTTCAAAGTAAGCTATTTTGTTTATTACTTTCAAGCAATGGAAAGAAGATGGCTACTGAATTCTTAGTCCTGCTTTTATGATTAGATAAGCACATTTTGTAATTATCATATTATTGATATTCAAATGGGAACTTGAAGATTTTAACTTGTAAGAAAGTAGACTCAGCTGAGTGCAGGCATGCAAAGGAGGTTGAGTCAGGAGAATCCCAGATTTGAGAGCCATTTGGCTAACTTAGCAAGACCTTGTCTGAAAATAATAGAAGAGGCTTGGTTCAATTTCCAGTACCACTGAAAGACAAAATATATATATATATTGAACATTATTAGACTCTTTATTACATAGTAATTTTGTGTTTGTCTGAGAGACAGATGTGGTGCAATTGTGAAGAAGATAGCCGCTACTTAAACAGTCCCGACCATGAGTGGAAGGCTAAGCCCCGCAGTGGACACAGAGGAAAGAAGGGCACATTTGCAACTCTTCGACTCCTTGTTTTCATTGGTAAGGGGGAGCAATGGACTCCTTCTGCCCCAGCTCCCTGGAGCTGCCTGCCCTGATGGTGTTTAGCCTTTGTCTTTGCTCCCTTGGAAAGTCTTTGAAAAAATGGCTGTGTAAGGGCCAGGGGTTGGAGCCTAAACTGCATTGATTCAATCGTAGCCTTTCTAAAGAATTTGTAAGTTTGTCTCCAAATTCAACTCAGAAAATGCTGACAATTGGAGTTATGAGACAGGGCAAGGAGGCGTAGGGCAAGTTTATTTGTCTGTCTGTTGGTAGCATTCCCCTTCTTTATTTTTCTGTTGTTTAAGAAACTCCAGAGATAATAGAAGGCTCCGCAAACTGTTGCTCTTCAAGACGGAGCAACTTTCCTCTCCTGCATCCAAGCCTACTGATAGTGAGGTCTGCCCCTGAGAGAGCAGCCTGACCATAGAGATAATAGGGTTAAAGCCTTGGGGTGAGTTGTGGTATAGACCTAAGGTATCCCCCAAAGTCTCATGTGATTAGAAGCGCCTTTGGGATGGTGATGGATCATGAGGGCACTTACTTCATCAGTGGCTTTACCCATTTTCAACCACTGATGGATTCATAATCTGATGGCATTCTCAGGAGGTGATGGAAACTGAGCAGGTGGGACCAGGTTGGAAGGGAGAGTGGTGAGGTGTAGCCTTGTTCCTGGTCCCTTCCTTTCTGGCTCTTCCCATGCTGCCTCTTAGGCACTATCAGTTAGGCAGCTTTGCCCCACCACACCTTCTAACAGGATGTTTCTGCCTCCCCACAGCCAGAAAGCAGTGGTGTCAGCACCCGTGGAGTGAAACTTCTGACACCATGGGGCAAAACAAACCTTTCCTCCATTAAATTATCTTTTTTAGATTTTCTTCTCAGAATGAATGCAAGCTGACTAGTACAGGAGTTAACACAGGAGCTAAAACGCTATCTTTGCCAAAACCCCCAGGCTGCCTTTCCTTCCAGAAAAACTTATCTCAGAGGTTAAGGTACTGAACTGCTTATAAAATGCGCAGATCCAAAGAAGAAAAGGAGAGAGGCCACAGAGAAGACCATGGGCCTTGATTTGGCCACCGGCAAAGTCTGTACTCACTGTGTGCAGACAGAGAGGCAGTCAAGGCCCAGGACTATTTCCTAGACCTTCCCTAACACTGAGGGGAGCACAGGACCACATACACATGCAGAAGTCTGGAGGTTGTGTCTGAGGCCGTGCTGGCTGTGCCCTCCTGTGTGCTTCTTTGTGGGTTTCTTAGTAGTTCTGGCCTCTGACATCTCTGCCAGCTGTGGAATATGCCTTGTACCCCTCCAGTATTTCAAGTTCCTGAATATATTCCAATCCATCCTAGAGAGTGACAGCACAGTGGACTCTCCAGTGGAGAGGAAAGAGTCCAGTTTTCCTTTTTTGTTTTTTTAATTAAATAAGATTTACTTTAAAAATCCCAAACAACAACTGCTTAAAAAATAAATAGGTGTTTCTTTTACTCTGCTGTAAATATCTGGGTGAAGATATTTCAGGCAAGGTGGCTCTGTGATTACCACCAAACCAGGCTTTCCTGGCAGGCCCCCTTCAGATATTCCAGGCAACAGTCCTGGGCTATGTGGGCCTAGTGAGCTGTGACAACTATACCCATCGGGCTGTGTTTTCAGAGCAGGGGAAGGAAGCAGGTATCAGGAAGCACCCCTTCCTCTAACAGACCTTCTCCCAGATGTGGCTCACATCCCTGCCCTCCACCCACTTGATCAGCGGAGTCCCCTGACCACAAAGCCGGGAGACCAGTGTGGCCACAAGCACAGCCCCAGCCGGAGCACTCTAGTGTTTGAGAAGGGCTCAGCTTCTGGTGTGTTCTATCGTTCTGTGTTAGCTGTTAAGTTGCAAAACACTTGCTGACAACCCATGAAGCAGTACCAAGGGAGACAAAAGAAAGCCCTGTGCCTGCGCGGGAACTGACACTGGCAACTCTGCCTTTCTGGAAGGTCACTTAACGATACGTAGCTCTTTCTATCTCCCTGACTATTTTTATAGAGGACGAAAACATTCTATATGTGATATTCTCTTATTTGCTGTACAGAATGAACTTTTAATATATAATTATATGTGGCTCTAACCTATTTTTAATAACTTGCATAGAATCTCATATAGATTTCGTACTACGAATGCATCATGGTTTTTCTTTTGTACATCGCCTGAGTGATTGAACATACCTACATAAATTACTTTCTCTTTTTTGACACAATAACCATGCTGCAATAAATGGCCTCATACTTATAACCTGCAATATTTCTTTCTATAAGATACTAAATTAGAATTGGTGTGTTCCTGACGCAGTGTCATGTACCTGTAATCCCCGTACTCTGGGAGGCTGAGGCAGGAGGATCCCAGGTTTGGACTTAACTTGAGCAACTTGGTGATTTTGTGAAGCCCTGTCTCAAAATAAGAAAGAGCGGGGGTATAGATTAGTGTGGTTCAATCCCTACCATGGCAGGAACAAGAAAGAACGAAAAAAACCAAACAAACAAGAAAGAAAACAAAGAAATAGACCTGTGCTATTTACACTTGTTTAATAACAGGGCTAACTTTTGCAGGCGCCCTCAGCAGTCACAAAAGCAGAAGGCGGTGGCCTTTGTGACCAGGCTTTTCTGTGTTGCAAAGGAGAAGACAGTACTGAGGAGGGGTCGGGGAAGTATGAGGCTCCCAGGATTTTCCCCTGGGTGTCCTGTACTTTGCTGTCAGAGAGATAAACAATGCCAGCATCTCAAATACCAGCATGCCCAAAAATATCTTAGTAGACATGAAAAATCAAACACTAGCGCAATTGTAACGGAGGACCTTAATATCCAGCTGTCACAAACAGATCTCCTAGACAATCGACAAAGAAATATCAGAGCGGAGCCAAACTTGTGAATGAATGGACACAGTGGATGTCTACAGAATGTTTCTCCCAGCAGCAGCAGAATGCACATTCTTCTCAGCTGCACATGGGATGTCCTCCACGGACGAGCCCATAGAACGTGCTAACGTCAGTGCAAAGGAACTGAAATTGCCATGCATATTATCAGACCACAGTGCAATGAAATTGGAAATCAGTGGAAAAAGAAAGCACAAAACCTTCATAAATACATGGAAATTAGATATATCTTCCCGAACAACCAACAGGTCACAGATGAAATTAAAGAAGAAGTTAAGTAGTATTCATGGGCTGCCAAGATAGCTTAGTGGCATAGCATTTGCCAGGCAAGCATGAGGTAATGAGTTTGATTGTTTGATTCCTAGTACAACCATTCCCCCCCCCCAACAAAGATAGTACTTACAATTAAATGATAAAGTTGATACAGCATACTAGAACTTACAGGACACAATGAAAGCAGTCCCACAAAGGAAATTAATAGTGGTGAACTCTTATATTAAGAAAACAAAGCTGGCCAGATAGCTCAGCACCTGCTTAGGCAGAGCCCAGGGGCTAGGGTTTGATCCCCAGTACCATAAGCCATGCAGGTGCCGCCCCCAGGGTGTCCTGAGTTGACCATTGAGATTGGACATGGTGGTGCATGCCTATAATTCTAGCATGGTGGTGCATACCTATAATCCTAGCTGAAAACAGGAGGATCACTTTGAGTCTGATCTACTTAGTGAGACTCTGTAGACCCCGTACTAAATAAAGGGGGAGAGAGAGAAAGAGAGAATAAAAGAAAGAAAACAATGAGCTCAAATAAACAACCTACTGTTGAACCAAAGAAAAACAAGAACATGTCAAGGTCAATACAAAACTCATACCAGCAGGGTGGGGAGATATCTCTGTGGCACAAGTGCCTGCCTGACAAGTGCAAGGTCATGAGCTGGAACCCTGGTCCTACAAAAAAAAAAAAAGAAATTGTCAGCAAAACTCATATCAGGGAAGAAATTATAAAGATGAGAGCAGAAACTAATGCTACTGAGCCTAAAACAAAACAAAACAAAAAATATAAAAGATAAATGCATGGCTGCCTAAGAAATGGACGAAATCACGGCACCTGCCATACAGGCCTCCCCGCCCGGACAATGAGGATTATTGGAGAGCAGAATGGACTCTGTGCCCCCTGGGGTTGGGGACAGGGAGGAGTGGGTGGAGAGGACAGAGCTTCTGTCTCGCTGGGCTTGGCCTACCTGCTTCTCATCAAGGCCTAAATGTGTAGCTGGGTTGCTGTGATGTCCTCAGCTTTGCTCAGCCTGGCTGTGCAGATCTCCCCCAGCCCACCCTGCAGAGCCGGGGAGCCAGCCCTGAACACCCTGCCCCTGTAGGAGCAAGTGGCTTTACCTGGGTGGGGACACCTTGTCACCCTCAGCCTTCCTCTGTTCCCAGGAGCAGATGCACAAACACGTATATAAGCTGTATGTTTTTCTTGTTTAATGAAGCGCTGCCTCAGTGCTGCAGGGTGACCAACCTGGGATGTTTTTCAGCAAAAAAGAAACTCTTCTGTCTAGAGGGAATCTCTGAATTAGGGGAAGGAAAAGCAGGGGCAGAAGCTATCTTATCCTTTTGGATAATCAGCCCATGAGATCTCTAAGGGGCAGGGATATATCTTACTTCCCAATTTCCAACATCTGTTCAGGTCCTGGCTCACAGAATGGCTAGACAAATATTACTGGGCAAAAGCAGAGATTACAGACCCCAGGTAGGAATGACTGTGCTCAACAGCACCAGTGTGCTGCTTTTATGATTCTGGGGATCAAACCCTGGACCCAGAGCTTGATAAGCAAGCACTATGCCACTGAGGTACACCTCAAGTCCCTCTTATAGAGACCAGTGTTGCACATTTTCAATAGAAGGGGCTCATAGGCACCTCTTCAGCCCTGGGACAGGCTTCTGGAGGACTTAGGCATTAGCTCAGTGTTCTCCCCATGTTTTCCCAGGGCTAGGCCATGCTGGACAGGGAGACTTAGGTTGTGCATGGAGCAGGGACAGATGTGCTCCTGGAGGGGCCCATGAGCTTGTAGGCCGTAGGCTGCAAGCTCTGAACCCTGGGTGCTCTCTGGGCTTCTATCTCTGCTATGCTTTCTCAGCCCTGCTGATTTAAATCCACTGACTCTAGCAACAGTTGCCAAGATCAGCAAACAGTGGTGGAAGCCTCGAGCACAGCTTAACTCCTGTTGAGAATGGTCCTGGGGGAGACACGTTGACCCTTGCAGCACAGTCCTTGGAGGGGAGGGTAGGGAGGAGGGGTCATCAGAGGATGCTTGGGATTACTGTACCCCAAAGTAATAAGCAAGGCCATTTGTTATCTGTAATTAAATTGAGCTAATTTCATTCTGTAGTACAGAGCCAGAGAATTAAGGTTCTCAAAAAAATGTTATTATCTTATATAATTTTGTGTAAATGTCATCATGGTACAGCTGCAATAGGAAGAAAGGACATTTTTGAGATGTTCCCGGTTCTCTAAATGGATTGTGTTTTGATCCTTCAGCATTAAAGTCAGTCTAATGCCAAGGCCTCTGGGAGCCAATGTAGATGAAATATTACATTTAGATAATCATTCCACACACTGAAAGGAAAGAGCTTTTTCTACATTAACTGAGTAAAGGAATCTAAGGGATCAGAGGGTTTTGGGCCATTTCTACACACAAACAAGACACAGCCATCTAGCTTTCTAGGTTTGCCCTCGAGGAGAAAGGACAGAAAAAACCAAGCCAAACCAAACCAAACCAAACCAAAACCCCCAAGACAAACAAACAAAAAAGCAGTTAGGGAAGTTCTCCTTTGAGTCACTGTCCTCAAGCAGTTCGGCCAAGTCAGTGAGTTCCCAGGGACTGGAAAAAAAATCAAAACAAAAACTTATGAACGAAGAAACACCCTCAAAGACAAAAATAAAAATTTGGGCCAGCTGGAGAGCAGACTAAGGTGCCTGCTTAGGCAGAGCACAGTGGCCGGGGTTTGACCCCGAGTACTGTGCCTGTCTCGCCTCTAGGGCTCACTGAGACAACGGTTGAGACTTTAGGTGGTGGCATGTGCCTGTATTCCCAGTGCTTGGGAGGCTGAAAATAGGAGAATCACTATGAGTCTGATCTACATGGTGAGATCCTATAAACCCTATAGACCCTGTCCTAAATACATTTTTTAAAAAAATCAATGATGTCCCTATTCTTTTCAAGACAATGATTTGAGACACAAACCAAACATAGGACATTCGCTATAAGGGGTCAAAACCTGGACAAACTCACCCAACTCTTCCAATGAAGAGTTTATGACGTTAGAGACCCTTAAGCACTAAAGGAAAAGGGACAGTCTCCTCCAGTGCATGGAGGACTTCCTGAGCCTCAACACTCGACCCCCCCACCCTGGGTGCAGACACAGTGTCCCTGCCTGGCCTCCTTCCCTGGCTGACCCTTGTATCAGACTTGACCCATCCTGTGTTCCTCTTGTTTCCATCTTACCCAACTCACTGTGTGAATTCTGTTCCAACTGAGCCATTGCTACAGATGTTGAGTGTCACTGAAGGGCCAGGACCAGGCTCCTCAGAAGAGCTCAGTTGGACAGCTCAGTGCTTCCAGATTTCTGGGCCATTGCACGGCTTCCTAATGCCTCTCTGCCTTGGCTTCTCCGCTCTCCAGTTCTCCACTGCAGTGGTGAACCACTGCTTGCTCTTTGTGCCAGGGACTTGGAAGGTTCTCATTGTAATGGTTTTGCCATGTAAAGCAACAGCTGGGCATCCTGTGTTTTCCTGCGCTATGGATGTAATTTTTGGATTTTCCAGAGCAGTCACACATAGAGATTGGAAAATTTTTCTTCTGTTTTTGGGATGTGCTGGATTATTGATTCATTAACACTGGCCTGGCACCCAGCGGCGCTGTAACTCACATCAATCTCAGTTTATCTCACAGATGGATGTAAGGTACAACACAGGTCTCTTGCTTAGGACTTCTAGCTAGCTTGATAGCACTAAAGCATATGGAGTCATTAAAATAGAAAAATCTTAGAAAGCACATATATGTGAAAAACGTAGCACTAAATAAATAGACTGAGAAAATGACTCTTGCTTCACAGTTCTGAAATTGAGGCTGGAGAAGGCTGCCTTGTGCTTGGCCTCTTTGCATTTGTGTGTCCCTCTTTGCATTTTTTTCTTTCTGAAATTGGCTTTCCTATTTTGTACACTCTTATTTCTTTATAAATATTTTTATGACACAGTTTTTGAGTCCCCCAAATAATCTAGCTGGAATTATGTGACACATTGCATTTAGTCTACAGATTAATTAGGAAACAATTGACCTTAGAAAATTACATTGTCCACTGGTTAGCATGGCATATCTTGATATTTATTAAGATTTTTTTTTCATTTGTGTTTTTGGTACAGGTTCTTACTATATAGCTTAAACTTGTGGTGCTCCTCCTGTTTTCAGCCTCCCTGGTGCTGGGATTACAGGCATGCGCCTCCAGTCTGGACTTTGTCTCCAGCTCAGTGTACCCTGGGGGCAGGGCTGGCAAAGATTTTCTTTTGTATTGACTAAAATTATTTAATTTTTAAACTATTGTTTATTAAGAACATTTTTTAGGTACATGATGGTATTTTGTAACTGTTGTGACAATACATTGTTTTCTCGTATATTTCCACTTCCACATTGGCTATTGGAGGTGAAGAACAATACTTCATTTTTATGAGTTGATATTTTACTTTGCCATGTGGAAGAAAGCTCATCAGTTACAGTGGCTCATCTAATGGTCTTGCTGCATTTAAGGGCTTATAGCAGTTTTAGGCTTATAACAAAATTAAAGGAAGGTTGCAGAGCCATTCCATATTTCCCTTGCTACACATATGCATAGGCTTCCCATGATCCTCATCCCTCATTAGAGTGGTACACTTTTCCAATTGATGAGCCTAAACTGACTCACCACTATCATTCAGAATGCATAGTCTACACTGGCATTCGTCCTGGGTGCTGTGCGTTCTATGGGACTAGACAGATATCGTATACATTTATCATTACTCTATCGTACAGAATATTTTTACAATGCCGTAAATATTCTGTGATTTGCATATTCATCCTTCCCTCTTTGTACTACTGGAAACCACTGAAGTTTTTAGTCTTTCCATTGTTTTACCTTTTCTAGAATGTCTTATGGTTGAAATCATACGGTATGTAGCCTTTTCAGATTGGCTTCTTTTACTTAGTGATGCACATTTAACTTTCTTTCATGCCCAGCTGTAGCCTAATGGGCATTTCAAGGCACAGTATGATGGACGGGGCCCAGAGGCAGCTGTGGTACGGCAGCTTCACCTGTGGGTTCTCCATTTGTTGCTTTCTCCCTGTCTTGAAATGCTATTGGCTGACCCCTGAGTGAAGCCTAGGATGGAAGCTGATGGAAGGCTTGGTTGCGCTTGTGACTAAGCACGTGGTCCTCCTTTACTTTAATGAGACCGTGGTCACACTAGTGCCTCAGCATATGGTTCTCCTTTGCTGGGGTGATTGTGCACGAGATCACGCTGACCATCCTGAATAAAGCTGAGTTGTTTCAGAGGTTCTTTGCTCACTGGGGAGGGAATCTCGGTGAGTCCTCTGAACTAACTTCATCGCGTCTTCTCGTTGTTTCTTTCGGCACTGACATAGTACATTACAACAAGTGGCACGCAGCGCGGGGCATGGAAGACGACCAGGGGTGAGTTAAGAGAGGCCTGACTGGATGGGAAATTTATGCCCAAAGTAGGCGAGACCACCGGCAATAGCTCAGAGCAATTCCGCTTAGAAAAAAAAAAAAAAAAAAAAAAGAAAAAGAAAAAGAAAAAAAAGAGTATGCCCATAGAGGCATTACTCAGGAGTGGGGGTAAAGGTGAAACCAAAAAGTTTTGAAGATTTATTTTTCCTTATAAAAATATATTGTTTATGGTTTCACCCTAAAGGAAAAGCTGTTCTAAACTTAAAAATTTGGAAGCAGGTCAAAAAAGCTCTGCAAAGAGCGCATCAGCAAGGAGAACCTGTCTCTTTAAGCATGTGGTCTTTACGTAGCCTTATCTCCTTGGCTTTGGAGCCTGCAGTCTGACTCTGGGGAATCGAACCTGAAGCCAATTTCTCAGACTCGGGAAAGCAGTATTGAGCCCCTGCAGTCTGACTCTGAGGAAATGAGTCTGCAGCAGATTTCTCGGACTCAGAAAAGCAGTCTTATGAGGGGCTCAATTGATGAGGACAGTAAGAAGTATGAAGGCAGTACCACATCTGATGATTCGTCCTTGCAGGATGGAGATTCTGAACGGAAAATTCGAAAGTAAATTGGGCTTTTCTGGACCCTTAGTCTATGTCCTCTGATCTCGAGGACTTTTTGAAAGCTCAGGAAAGTGAGTTGGAGAAAGAGGCATGTTGTACCCAAAAGTTTTTCATCATACAGAACATTTGACACAAATGGTATCCAAATTGGTGGAGCGATTGGATGTTTCAAGTCCACTTTCAATGCTTGCCAAATTTCAGCCTCTGCCTCCTTCCCCAACTAATCCTTCAGCTCCTCCATATAAGCATAAGCAACCTGTCTCAGCTGTTGGACCTAGGGGTGCAGTGACTCAAGTTATATTACAAGGAAGGAACCAGGTCGACCCAGAGGCTTACAGAGCTACACTGGGAATTTGCCCTTTGTGGTTCAGCAACACCCTCCAAATGAACAGCACCCAGATGGTTATGTGCAGTGGGATTATCAACCTTTGGCTTTTTAGACCATCGAAGATTTGAAACAAGCTGTTATGTCTTATGAAATGCAATCTAATTATGTTGTCGGCCTTTTCAAGGAACTAACCAAATAGAAATCTAAGGTTTAAATAGGTGACAGAAAAAACATAATATGCATATAAAATATGCATATCAATTGTAAGAAAGGATTTCATTCCTTCCAAATTTTTCAAATAAGAGATCTCTAATAATTAACAGATAACAAAATCTGACTAGTCTACTTTATAAATTTGGCAAAAAGTTGAGTGTACTCTTAATTTTTATAAAGATGTGTTGTGTTTATGTTTGTGTGTCTTTCAATGAACAGCTGCTCCTCTTATTTTGTTTTTTTGATGATTTATTTTAAACACAATTTGAAATATAGATGTAAAAGCATGCTTTTTCTTAAATTATCAGATAGTCGAAGTGATATTAAAATTGATTTATACATAATATATCATAAGGTTTAAGCTAATTTAATAAAAATTCCTTTGGGTGGAAAAAAATTATTAGAGAGGAGTCCAATTATTGAATAAGAAGTGTGGCCAACTTTTTTGTTCATTAGTGAGGAGCTCCCAACAATCTCAATAGTCTCTTAAGAGACACCCTCAATACATAGGTCATTGATTAAAAGATAAGGTTTTTCATAATGTTATAATAAGATTTTCTCTTTAAGGATGATTTTGGTACAAAAAGATTAAAAAACAGAAGTCTTCGTATGAGTATGATAATCCACTGTTGTTAATCTCATGGTATATTAAGTGTATTTATGATTCCAGATATATAGGTCTTTCAAAATGTAAAGCAAAGATTGTTTATTGGAAAGAAAGTTTCTCAAATTCAAAGCTTCTGCCTTTTACAAAAGTGGTATGCCAAAACAAAACAAAAATACTTAAAACATGTCACACAATGTCATAAGAATGGCCTGCTATAATGTTGTAGATGTTTTGATTTCTAAGTTTTTGTGAAAATTGTGATTGTCTTTGTTAACATTCTATAGGGATTGAAATGCTAAAATATCCATGGCTGTTAAAACATAGCAGTTCCATTTTATGTAATACATGGTTGCAAGATAAATCCTGAGGTTTGGCTGACCCTGTCAGATAGCAAAAGTTATACTTGTATTTATAAAGGTCTTGTTTTAAACTGGTCTTAACCATCCAGCAAAAAGCATAGCCATGAGGTATAAAAGTAATGCCATACTAATATGTTAGGTTGTAAAATGCTCATTAAACAAAAAGGGGGAATAGTATGAGAATATATATGAATACATCTAGGTTAATAATACAGAAAGCTTTATTTACATTAAATTTTAAAAAATCGGCTGCCAGACAGATCTTCTGCTGCAGACCATCACTTGACAAAGGAAGTGAGCATTCCTTTGCAACAGCCTGTTTTCTTTCTAAATAATACTGATCAATGGGTTCCAGAAATTATCCAGAGATGGGGAAGAGGTTTTGCTTGTGTCATTACAGACACTGGAGAAGTAATTTGGGTACCAGCTCTACAAATACAACCCAGAAAATGAGTAAGCATAAAAATTGATACAAAATCTCTGATTGATAATGAAAAAACTTACTTGATATTTTGTAGGATACTAAGAAATAAATTTCCTAGAATTGGGACTGTGAGAAAACCAGGGAGAGAAAAAAAAAAAAGGATTAAAAAAATTAGCTGCCTTATTGCAGTTTCAAATGCAAAGGTCTGATTCTCTTGGCTCCAAGAAGAGCCCAACAGTGGTAAAGTTCATCTGCTATGGCTGTCAGAAGCCAAGCCAAAATAAGAGGAATTGTCTCAGGCCCACAAGCCATGCCCTGACTGCTAAAGCAGCCACTAGAAGTGAGACTGCGCTCTGAGGTGAAGGCCCCAGAGCTCAGACTCAGCTTCCCAGAAGGTCCAGTAGGACTAAAGGGCACTGGGCCTGCCTGCTCCCTCTGGCCGGACAGCCTCTGTCATCTCCATGGAGGAGCCCTAAGAAATCATGACCAAAAGAAAACCCAGCCTATTGCTGGACATTGGCACAGATCTCTTTGTTTTTCTCTAACCCTGATTTTCCTTCCAGTTATCATACCTAAAAAATTAGAATATCCTATGGTCTAGTGGAAGCACTGTGATATGTGATCTTTGTACTGGCTAGTGGTGAGGACATGTTTATCCACAAGCTATGAATTGATAAACTGTAGTCCTCTGATTTTTTTCAAAAAATTAAGAAGGAGGAGATGTAGCCTGATGGGCATTTCGAAAGGCAGAGTATGATGGATGGGGCCCAGAGGCAGCTGTGGTAGGGCAGCTTCACCTGTGGGTTCTCTATTTGTTGCTTTCTCCCTTTCTTGAAATGTTAATGGTTGATCCCTGAGTGAAGCCTAGGATGGAAGCTGATGGAAGGCTTGGTTGCGCTTGTGACTAAGCACGTGGCCCTCCTTTACTTTAATGAGATTGTGGTCCCATTAGTGCCTCAGCATATGGTTCTCCTTTGCTGAGGTGATTGTGCACGAGATCAGGCTGACTATCATGAATAAAGCCGAGTTGTTTCAGAGGTTCTTTGCTCATTGGGGAGGGAATCTCGGTGAGTCCTCTGAGCTAACTTCATTGGGTCTTCTCGTCATTTCTTTCGGCACCGACATAGTACATTATAACACCCAACAAAATAAAGAACAGAATTTGATAAAACAGTTTCAAGTATACATCCAAGAGATAAAAGATTCTATTGAAAGTATAAGCTGCAGAGTTAGTTGATCAATGTGAGGATAGAGTGTCAGACTTAGAAGACAAGGCTGTGGGTGGTGATCAAACAACTAATGAGAGATACCTTAAAAATACCTAGAACATTAAAAATCGATCCAGTAACTGCTATGTAATGCAAAGAATACTAAGGTTAATAGGAATCAATGAAAAATCAGAAGATAGCATAAAACCTGTTCACAATAGTAATAGCAGAACACGTCCAAAGCATGGAAAAAGAATTGGACATACTATAGTGAGGCATATAGAAGCCTAAATAGTCATGATCAGAAATGAACTACACTAAGGTATATAATAGTTAAGATTCCAGAATTGCAACACAAAACAGAATACTAAAAGCTGTAGAAGAAAAAAAAAATCACCTACAAAAGAAAATCCACCAGAATTAGAGCAGACTTCTCAACAAAAACCCTAAAGTGAAGGAGAGCTCAGAGTAAAGTGCTTCAAGCCTTAAAAGAAATCAGCTTCCAACCGAGATTTACATATTCCACAGAATTACTTTTCAGAATTTGTTTGGAAAGAAGATACTTCCATGATAAAAAAAGAATACCTAGGGAAATTCATAACGACTAGACCAGTGGTTCTCAACCTTTCTAATGCTGTGACCCTGCAATATAGTTCCTCATGTTGTGGTGACCCCAAACCAAAAAATAATTTTGATGGCTACTTCAAAACCATAATTTTGCTACAGTTATGATTCGGAATGGCTTTAGGCAACCCCTGTGTTTTAGTCGTTCGACCCTCACCAGGGTTGCGACCCACAGGTTGAGAACCACTGCACTAGACCAACCTCTAAACATCTTCAAGGATATCACAAAGGACAGTGAAGATAGCAATGTCAAAAATCCCAATAAAATGAATTACCCAGAGAAATAAAGCAGTTAAGTAGAAAAGAAAGGAAGGGCACCAGGAGTAGGAAAATAATATAATGACAAGGATAAGTCAATATCCCCCAGTTGTAAGCATCGATGTGAATTGTATCAATTCACCAAGTAAAAGAAACAGATTATCAGAATAGATTAAGAAACAAGATCCAAAAACCTGCTGTATACTCAGAACACATTTATTCCAAAAAGCAAACCATAGGCTGAAAATTAAAAGATACTCCATGTAACAGGACCCCAGGACACAACAACAACAACAACAACAACAACAACAGGCGTATCTATTCTAATTGCAAAGTGGACTTCAAGCTAAAATTAGCCAGAAGAGATGAAGAATGTCACTATATACTGGTTAATGGAACAATTCAACAGGAAGAGACAACAATGACAAATATATGTGCATGAAATACTGGCACACTCAAGTCCATACAGCAAACGGTAATGGGTATGGAGATTTAGATGAATACCAGTATGATTGTATTGTAGTCACAATGCCACTGGCATAGGCAGATCAACTAGATAAACAAACCAACAAGGAAATCATCAGAGTTGAACCAAATTTTCGAACAGATAGATATAATAGATACCCACGGAATGATCACCTTACAACAGGATAAACATTCTTCTCAGCAGCACATGAAACTCTTTTTCAACATAGACCATATACTGTCCCATACAGTATGCTTAAGTGGACCTAAAGGAAGCAAAAATTATTCCCTGCATATTATCAGAACATAGCGTTACAGCTGAATGGGCAAAAAAAGTCCAAGTTCTTATATATGGTAAGGGAAGAATTGCCAAGTGTGACTTCAAATTAAGTAGTAAGTAGCTGTATTTATTGAAGATCATGGGACAGTAGTAGCAGAAGGAGGCAGAAGGGTAAAGGAGAAAAAGGAAGAGGATGAGGACCTTAAGGTTGTAGGTGAAGCTTCTGCTGGCGGTAGTGGTGAAGTTCTCAGCAAAGAAGCTAGTGGTTGTACTGAGGGTGCGTGTGTGTGTGTGTGTGTGTGTGTGTGTGTGTGTGTGTATGAGAGAGAGAGAGAGAGAGAGAGAGAGCGAGCGAGCGAGCGAGCAAGCTTTCAGGCTCCAGGCTGTGCTCTGCCCTGGGAGGAGGAAGAAGATAAACCCTCATGTGTACCGACACACTTGTGGTTCCAGGAGCTCAAGGGTCAGTCACCTCTGACTTCACATGCTTCCCACTGTGGTCCATCACCTCTGACCCCAGGTGCCCCCCATTCTCTCACTGATCTTGAGACTAATGATTTACAGTCTTGGGCATTATGATCTCCTAAACTTAAATATGGATGATCATCAGGGTGGTGCTTTGCTTGCATTTGAAAGCAAAGGGTGGTTCACTCAGATCCTCTGTTTCTAACTGTATCAATAGTACAATGAAACTAGAAATAAATAGCAAAAGACACCACGGAAACTATGTAGACATATGGAAATTAAATAGTATCCTCTTCAATAATCAATGGGTGCTAGAAAATCAAAGAAGAAATTAGATAGGTGGAACTGATATACTGTAAATTGCTATACGTACAAAACTGTTATTTAGATTTCAAGCAACTCCAATCATAATAATAGCATTCCTCACAGAACTGTAGAAAATTATCCTAAAATTTATGTGGAACCAACATTCCTGGCTACTCAAGAAATATAAATTAAAGGACCACTGAGATTCCATTTCGCTCCAGAAAATAAAGGCTATCATTAAGAAATCAACAAATAACAAATGCTAGTGAGACTATAGAGGAAAAGGAACTTTATTTTTGGTGGAAGTATAAATTGGTACAAATGGTGTGGAAATAACTTAAAGTTTCATGTTACACTTTTAGAATATTTCCCTTCTGGGAATAAGTTCTTAAAAGAGTTAAAGTTATCATATCAAATTAATATATGAATATCTACTTACAGTAGCAGAATTTATAACAGCTAAGTCTTGGAAATATGCTCGTCAACAATGAATAAAGAAAATGTGCTATTTATGTATAATTGAATATTAGTCTGCCCTATATAAGGATGAACTTGAGGCCTTTTTAAGTAAATGGATGCTTTTTATTTTATTTATTTATTTATTTATTTATTTATTTATTTATTTATTTATTTATTGTGGGACCAGGGTTTGAACTCACGACCTTGCACTTGCCCAGCAGGCACTTGTGCCTCGGAGCTATCTCCCCAGCCCCAGTGGATGCTTTTTAAAACCATAGTTTTAAGTGAAATAAATTGGATACACAAGATGAAATATTACATTGTTTGTCTTGTGTGAGAACCCCAAATTATAAAGAGAAAAATGTTGGGTAGAAATTAGGAAGTAGGAAGAACTTACTCAAATGAGGTGAACAAGAGGTGGGATGGGAAAAGAGAAAGCAAGGGAAAGGAGATTTAAAGAAAAAAAAAAAAAAAGGAAATAGAGCTTTTGTAAATGGGGGAGGGAAGAAGGGCTGGAGGGAGAGGAAAAGAACAGGCCCAAAAGGAAAGAACTAAGATATGTCATGTAGATGCACAAATTCCCCATGATAATTGTACTCATCATTATATACTAAAAACACGTACTTAGAAAATGGAAAAAGAAGTATGGCCTCTACCACTATGTTCTGGAGGAGATGGTAGAGAGTCAGCATAATTTCTTCCCAATAGTATGATGTGTGTGTGTGTGTGTGTGTGTTGCTGGGGCTCAAACTCAGGGTCTTATGCATGCAAGGAAGGAGATCTACCACTGAGCCACATCCCTAACCGCTTCTTCATGTGTTTGGTACCAGATGCTGCCTGGTTTGGAGCATAATTATTGATCCAGTTAGTTTAGTATATAGGCCTATCCAGAACATCTACTTCTTGCATATGTTTTATTTTTTATTTATTTATTTATTTATTTATTTATTTATTTATTTATTTATTTATTTATTTATTTATTTATTGTCTTTTTGAGACAGGGTCTTGCTATGCAGTTGAGGCTGGCCTTGAGCTCACTTTTGTAGCCCAGGCTGGTCTCGAACTCACACCAATCCTCCTGCCTCAGCCTCCCAAGTGCTGGGATTACAGGCGTGAGCCACCACGCCCAGGTCTTGCATATATTTTAGCAGAGTGTTTCCTTTAAGGAACTAGTCATTTCCATATGGGTTGTCAAATTTGTGGGTAAAAATTGTTCATAGAATGGTTTTACTTTTTTCCTATCTATGGAAGCTGTAGTGATGTCTCCTGTTTCGTTTTTGACATCAGTAATTTGCGTTCTCTGTTTTTATCTTACTCTGGTTATCAGTGTGCCAGTATTATTGATATATTCAAAGGTCTGGCTTTTGGTTTCATTCATTTTTCTGTCTTGATTTCTTCTTTTCAGTTTCATTGATTTATAATTTAAGTTTTATTACATTTTCTTAATCTGAATTAAATGTACTCTTCTAATTCTTTTTTATAATTTTATTACATTTAATAAGAAATAACAATGAGACAGTTTCAAAACACATTAGTAGGACAGCCACAATAATTCATACAATACATATTGTTGTCTTCATAGTAGTTGCTCAGAGCATGAGATTGTAGACTTGATAACTTTTCTAAACACCATCTCACTCTTCTAGTTCTTAAGCAGGAAATTTAGACCATTGATATTTTTATTGCTTCTTGCATAACATAGGCATTTTATATCATACATTTTCCTCTGAGATGGCTTTTATTGCATCCCCCAAAACTGAGAATGTCTTGCCTTTATTTTCATTTAGTTAGAATATTTTAAAATTTATCTTAGGATTTCTTATTTGATCCATATATCATTAGTAAGTATTATTTAATATCCATCTATTTTTGCATTTTCCAATTATTCTGTTAGTTCCAGTTTAATTCAAGTGTGATCTGAGAGCAGATATTTTATGATTTCTCTTCTTCATTTCATTTTTTCTTTGTTCCCCTTTTAATTAATTAGTTTATTAAACTAATTAGTTTATTTATTTATTTATTTATTTTTGAAATAGGGTTTTGCTATGCAGTTCAGATTGACCTTGAACTCACCTTGTAGTCTAGGCTGGCCTCAAGCTCACAGTGATCTTCTAGCCTCCTGAGTTCTGGGATTACAGGTGTGCACCATGATGCCTGCCTTTGATTTCTGTTCTTTTCAATGTATAAGGATGTGTTTCTATGACTTAGAATGTGGCTTACCTGACTGAATGTGCCTTGTGATCTTGAGAAGAACATGAACAGTACATGCATGGATTTTTTTATTCATGCATTTAATCATGGATTGAAAAATACTTTCTAAAAATTGCATATTTACTGAATATGTGTGTTTTTTTCATGTAATTATTCTCTTAACAGTACAGACATAAATAATTACATAGTATTTACCTTGTATTAGATGTTATAAGTACATCTAAAGATGATTTAAAGTATGTGAGAAGATTGTGTAGGTTGTTGCTATATCACTGAAAAGAAAAGATTGTACTTATATCATTTGATCAATGTTCATGCCTATATCTTATAATCTAAGCAACTACTTTGAAGACATTAAAAAACAATCTACACAGCACTGTTACTCTCTTATTTGCTTTAAAATTTTACATCATTGTTTTTTCTTCTATTTGAAACAAAAACAGACGCTTGCATATCTGCAAAGTTTTGTCCTCATGAGGCGTCTTAGATACCAAGGGCCCACTGGATCCTGCTTTTGTGACCTTCAGGTGCCAGGTAAGTCCAATTGATGGACTGTGTTATTGAGTTTCATTATATACTTATTGGTTTTCTGTCATTTGGATCTATACACTTTTGATAGAGTGGTGCTTAAGGCTTCAACTCTTACTGGTAGATTGATCTACTTTTCTTGTAGTTACTATAACATTTTGTTTCATATATTTTGGTGCTTTGCTTTAAATGAATATACATTAAAGACCACTATGTCTTCTTGGAGAACTGACATCTCTGTCATTATGTAAGCTCCTTCTTTACTCCTGATACTTTTCCTTGCATTAAAATTGGCTATCCAAAATTGAGATTCCTCCTCCTGTTTTGATTAGTGCTAGTATTATATATATTTTTCCTTTTTACTGTTGACTTATATGTGTCTTTATTTACTTTTGTGTCTTTATATTTAAAGTATGTTTCTTCTTTAAAAAAACATGGTGTTTTGTCTTGTTTTGATTTACTTAGGCAATTGGTTTTCCAGTAGTATGTTTAGACACATTAAAAACAATTATTGATATATTCATTTCAGCCTCTCCAGTGCTTGGATTACAGGCACACAGCACTACACCCAGACTCAGTCACCAGCTCAACATGCCTGGGGGCAGGGCTGGCATGGCATGTGGTACCCTGCAATTGAACCCTGGTCCCTGTGCTTGCTTATGCAGGCACTTAGTCCACTGAGCTGTTTCACCTGTCCTTCCCTGCCTTTTATATGAAGCCCCCCTCCAAAGTACAGAGGATTGAATCTCCAGCCACTTTTTTACTGTGTATTTTGAGACTGGGTCTTGCTAATCTGCCCATTCTACACTTGAACTTGCAATACTGCTGTGTCAACCTCCCAGGGCGGTGGGATCACAAGCATGTGTTGCCAGGCCCAGCTTACAGTTTTATTTGAGCATTTTATAAGATTCTTCTCTTTTCCACATATTATATTCATTCGTAGTTCTTAATATATTTATAACAAATCCAAGCTCATTTTCAAATACCACTAAACAACTATTGCACACATGCCCACATGCACAAAACTCAACATATGTGTACACCCAAGTAAAAATGTTCAGATACATTGCTATTATAGCAGGAAATGTAATTCTATGTAATTTTTATATTGAGCATTTTTTAATTTCAGCATTTATGTATTGAATCACTATGAAGTCATAGAGCTAGGAATAGGATTGCATTAGATGAATGAGGGTTTGAGCTTGAGCTGCTATGATAAGAGCTAAATCAGAGACAAAATATAGAAGCTATGAAGAACGCGATGAACTTCTTACAAAACTGGGGCAAGCAAGATGAAAAAAAGAAACAAGGCTGCATTACTTGAGTAGTATTTAGCTCAGATTTTGAGGACAAGTATGTTTCTATTGTTTAAATTCTGCCTTCCATGTTTACTGTAGATTCTTGAGTATTACTGAATATTTACGCACTTTAAAATGATGTAAATAAAAGAGAAATAAGTGTCAACCTGTCCATCTGTGTTTAAGGGAAATATATTGATGTGACAAATAAATGCTTATTTAGTTTTCTTTTTTCCTGAAGAAGAAACCCAGGATATACATGCTGCCACTAGTTCTGCCTCCAGTTTTCATTCATAATTATAAAGCAAACCAATAAGCGCACATCCCATAGTTAGCTGAAGGGAGCTCATTATGAAGAGTATACTTTCATAGAGAGCTTCATTCATACCTATTACGCCCTTATTCACATTGAATTGTGGTGCTTTTATTTACATCTCTCCCTCAATTTTGAGTACCAAAAACTTGTCACCTAGATCAATGTCATGGAGATTTATTCATGGTTTCTTTTTATAATTCTGTAGCTTTTGGGAACTCTCAGGACTTTTAGATTTAGTGTTTAATCCACTTTGAGTTGATTTTTAATATGGCCAAACATCAGAGACCAGTTTGACTTTTTAAAGACATTTTATTAATTTTGATGAAAAGAATAGCAGTGAGAGTTTCAAAACAGGTTAGTAGGTCAGTTACAATAATTAATACATTACATATTATTGTCTTAATAGTAGTTGTTCACAGTACAAGATGCAGACATGATATCTTTTCTACACATTATTAGTACAAATCTTTCTTCTCATTGAACTAAGAGAAAGTAGCTGTGTGTATATTCCAATAGTCCATAATAGTAGTGGGTTATCAGCAGACCTGGAAATGTTAGAAGATGTTGACTTGAGACTTACAGCTCAGCATAGCAATGTGACTTTACTTTTTATACTCCATGGTTAGAATCTCACTTTTTTGCATACAGATATCCAGTCTCTGAACATCACTTATAGGCAAAGGTGTCTTTTTCTTATTGTGCTTCTTTGCAACTCTGTCTGAAAGCATTTGATCAGACATATGTGAATACTTCTTTTTTTTTTTTTTTTGTATGGGGTCTCACTACGTAGCTTGGACTCATAGGTGATTCTCCTGTTTCCTGTCTCCCAAGTGCTGGGATTACAGGTGCACACCACTGCACCTGAACTCTACCACTGGCTCAGTGGAGCAAGCACTTAGTCTGCTCGCCCTCCTGTTCAGTGATTAATGTGGCTATTTTATGCCATGCTGTTTTAGTTGCTATCATTTTATAATATAGTTTGAAATTAAGTAGTATGCTTCCAGCTTTGATTTTTTTGGCTCATGTTTATTTTGGCTGTGTGTGTGTGTGTGTGTGTGTGTGCACGTGCATGTGTATGTATATGTGTATGTGTGTGTGTGCACCCATACATAAAATTTAATATTTTTTCCCCATTGTATGAAAAGTGGTACTGGAATTTTAGTAGTGATTGCCTTTTATATGTAGATAGCTTTAGGTAGTAAGAACATTTTAACAATGTTACTTCTTCCAAACCCACGAACATTCCCATTTATTTGCAACTTTCTAGTTTTTTTTTTTTTTTAAATGTACTTGGTTGCTATAAGGTCTCACTATGTAGCTCAAAATCATAGTGATCCTCCTGTTTTCAGCCTCCCCAGCTCTGGGATTACAGGTGAGAGCCACTATAGCAGGACCAGATGCAGCATGTGGTATCAGGGATCAAACTGTGGTCCCCGTTCTTGCCTAAGCTCACCTAAGCAGATGCTTTAGTCCACTGAGCTATCTCATCATCCTCTTCTTTAGTTTATTTCATAATATTTTACAGTTTTCAAAATATGCGTGTTTTCCCTTCTTAGTTAAATATATTCTGAAATATTGTTCCATAGCTATTATAAATGGTACTGTTCTCTTGCAGAAAGGTTGTTTTGACTTTGGTAATGGGGTGGTAGAGGGGAAAGAAAGTGTCTTGTCATGTGATCAGATCTGAGTCTTTCAGTAATTCTGTGGCTCTAGGCTGTGAACTTTGTAAATGCTCCTCAATTTTATTCTCATCACCTTAGGAGTTGGGTGCCTTCCTTACCTGTGGAAACCTAGGCCTTAATAAAATCCAGCAGGCTGAGCTGTGTTTAACTACTTTCTCCCAAACATAGACGTTTTAGTTCCTTTTCTCTCCATTGATGAGATAAAATAGCCAACATTCAAAGTTAAGGGAAGAAGGGTTTATTTAGCTTACATTTGCAGGGCTTTCAGTCCATAATCAGCTGCCCCCAAGGAAGGGGGGCACATGGCAACAGTTCATGGGGAGGGGAAGAGAGCAAAAGCAATGAGGAAGAGAGAGACATGCCTCTTTCTGTCCCTTATGTTGTATCTAGTCTGCTGAGATTAGGGTGGTTCCAATCCAGTCAGTGGACTGACCCAAAAATCACCCACCCTTAACCTCAGAACCCTTATTCCCAGTGTTGTGCTCAGAATTAGTCATACCCTCCAGATTCTGGGACCCTTGAAAAAATTCTATGACCACATGAGGTTCAGAGGGACTTCTAGACACAGCCATAACAGTAGATACCGGGCCAACCAAAAAACTCAGCGGATTAAAGCACCTGCAAGCAGGCATAAAGGCCAGGGATTTCCCTCCCCAAGCCTGCTGTGCTGGGCTCTGCCCCGGGGGCATGCTGAGATGGCAATTGAGACTGGGAGTGGTGCTATGTGCCTGGAATCCTAGCTCGGCAGGATGTAAGCAGATGGGTCACTAGGAGTCCATTCTAGTACTGAGACCCTGCACACCTTGTGGACCCTTCTCTAAAATACAAAACAAAACAAAAAAGCAGAGATATTGATAAAAAGAATGGAATATTCTGGCATATCTCCAAAACAGCCTCTTTGTGGTTTATGAAATCACTTCTATCTGATATGTTTGAAATTCTAGTGAAACTCTGAGAGAAAAGTCACTGAAACAGGAGGCCCTTCTAGGCCTGGATTTCCTTGGAGCTTCTATTTCTTAGGCTTGTCCACACCTAGTACCTTAGTCACTTTGTTTTTCACTGAGACACAATACCCAACGCCCACAGTTTAAAGGAGGAGAGGCTTATTTTGGCTCAGGGCGACAGTTCATGATTCGCTGGCTCAACACAGAGTCAACTGTTGAAACCATCTGGTAAGGAAAGCTGCTCATGTCATAGGTCGCAGGGCACTGAGAAAAAGGGACGGGCTAGAAGAGAGAGACACCCTACCAGGTCACATCCCCCGTGACTCATCTTTAGTGCCATTTCCATCCCATCAGCTATAGCACCCCCATGGTGCACTTGCCTTCCAGGAAGCCCAGCCTCTGGGCACCTGAGAGTTCTCGGGGGTCATTCTTAAAGTAAACCTCAACACTGAGCCTCCAGCTGATGCCTGGGACAGTGCAGGCTTTCCTAGCCTGGACTTGCTCCATAGAGGTTTCTGTTCTAATACATTTTGACCTCTGTCTCCTTTTTGGGCAACGGCTACCTCACCTCTCTCCCAGACCTCATGAGAGTTGTTGATTTTTAATTTTGTTTAGACTTTTCCTTGTTGTCTGAAAGCAGTGGGAAATTTCCAGCTCCTTACATGCGGAACATAAAATGGAAATCATCTGTTGGAGATTTTATTATATAGACGATCATATCCTTAAATATAGTTTTATCTCTTTTTTAATTCTTTGATATCTGACTTCCTTTTATTGTCTCATAATAATTCCAGATTTACAGTAATGATGATGGTAGATATTTCTAATCTTTAAGGAAATGCATAGGTTTTTCTTATGTGTGATATTTTGTCAACTAGTTATGTTAAGTTTTTGGTGTTCCAATTTTGCCTCAATAAGAAAGCATATTTCCAGCTCTCTGAGATGTTTTAAGAATAAAAATCATCAGTAGACATTGAGTGTTATTTAGTACTTTCCATGTTTTATCAGGGTAACATTATATTTCCCCTTTAATTGATCACTATGGACTTAATAGGACTGCTTTTCCAGCTAAGTTATGCTTGAATTGCTAGGATAAGCTTTGTTTTGGGTATTGAGAATTTGACCCAGGACTTTCTCACTGAGCTACCTCCTTAGACCCTTCCCTGCCTTCTTGTGACAAGATCTTGCTAAGTCACTACATATCCCATCTTGGGCTCAATATTTCTTTTGCTCTGGTGCTATATTTTGGGGAATTTGTTTTTTTTTTTTTCAAAAATTTTTCCATTTGCCCATGTTTTCTATATTTATCAAGGTCAAATTATTAATATTTTTATCATTAAAATAACTATTGTGTCATATTTATTCTGCCCCATTGTTTTGCAATTATTTAACTTACATCATTGTTTTCTCTTGAACAGTTGTGTCAGAAGCTTGTTTACCTTATTAGACAGATTCATCTCAAAATTTATTTTTTACTTGCCAAAGTTGATCAGATATAGTTCTAAAATCAGCAACGTTTTGGAGATTATCTGATGGTCCTTATTGACTTTCAGGTTTTCACTGGGAATTTTCCAAATGAGATGATATTTGGGGAATCATTCTAAAGCATTTGAAGTATATGATTAAGTGTAGCTTCACATTCATGTGATAAAAAGGATCTATCAGCTCTCTTAAATTAGTGAGATTAGGTTTCATTGGGCAATTAGACTACTGCAAATCATCACACATGTCTTAACTGTGTTGAGTTCTAAGAAAGAGTAGGAAACACCTATGAGATACCAAAGGAGCGTAGATTCAGTAATGGCTGGGAAGATTTCTCTGGGTGATAGAAGGTAAACTGGGGGGGAGGGAAAGGACAGCCTTGTGCAGAGAGGCAGCAGCATGAACAAAAGCCCACGGGCAAGAACTCAGTGTGCTGAGAAGAGAAAGAATAAGTCCATTTGAGATTCCTGTAGTCACGGGTTTCTCTTCGATAGCAGCCTGACATAGTTGGGTTGTTTGAGATTTGAGAAACACAGAGGAAGAAGTCCTAGGTTACACAGTAATAGAAAAAAGAAAGTTCAGAAAACAGATCGATTGAAGGACATAAATCTTATTTGCATCCTAAGAAGTGTAATTGCAAAGACATTTTAATAACCAAAGAAACATTCAGAAAATATTAACTTATAAGCACCAAAATAAATGTTGGCATGGGAACAGTTTGAAACTGTTTCTATATTGATTTGAAATAATTAACACATAAAATGTTGAAGCTTAAGATTAAAAATAATTTAGATCGAAAATGATTATTTGGGATTATAAAGTCCAGGGGAACATATTGAATCTAAAGTAAAACTCGTTTAAATTATCACTTAATATTAAAGTTGATATATTGCTTATTTTCAAAATAGTATTTGTTCTCTATGTAATTGGTGTAAAAAGGTACTAGTTAGGAGAACATTAAATCTGCCACAAGCTAACTTCCTTAACAGCACAAAATCTGTGGCAAGATAATACTTGTATACACTAGGTAGCTCTTAAAATGAACAAACATTAGACTTGCTTAAAGGAGCAAACTTTGGCTGCCCCAAGGATGGGCTACAAATCTGAGCCACAAAAAAGAGCCAAGAAATTGAAGGGATATAATTTACCATGTCTGTTCCAAAGAAGTTCATGCAGAAGGATTTCTTTATCCTTGTAGGATTTAGATAGAGTCTTTTAACAACATTCATTACACTGTAGAACATTAAACATGACAGAAGCCTTATTATGACTATGGATTTAGTAATGTGACAAACAAACTGCCTTGTATATAAAACTTGAGATTCCATCATATGGTGTAGTGCAACATATGGAATTCTTCCTGCCAAGCCATTACACATGCAATATGGCTTTCTCGTTAAAACTAGTGATTCCCTTTGCCACCATTTACTCCAACATATCCTATGGCAGAAACCTCCACAGTGTCACATAATAAATACCGATATCAGCTGCCCCATGTCCTTCCTTCTCAGCCTTGCCACCCTACTTTATGCAATTCTGCCTACAAAGTCATTCTTCCTCCACTCTTTTTTTTTTTTTTTTTTTTTTTTTTTTTTTGGTTAGGACATGGTCTACAGGATGTACAGAGTCTCACTAAGTAGATTGGACTCATAGTGATTCTAAACTGATTCTCCTGTTTTTAGCCTCCCACGTTCTGGGATTACAGGTGTGTGCTACCACACTAAGTCTCAATAGCCATCTCAGGGTGCCCTGGGGGTGGGGCCCACACCACATGCCAGGGATCGAACTCGGGACACTGTGGTCTGCCTAAGCAGGTATTTTAGTCTGCTGAGCTATCTGGCTGGCTCTTGGTCCTCCACTTTTTTTTTTTTTTTCCAGTGCTGATGGTGGAACTCAGGACCCTGCACTTACCAGGCAGGTGCCACCACTCTTGCTGTACTGAAGTCTGTGTGGTTTTTTGAGATTCAGCTCAAATGCATCGTGCCTCTGGAAGTCTTTTTCTTTGTTGCTGTTTTTGGTAAAAGGGGTTGAACTCACAACCTGTGCTTGCCTACTAGGGCCTAATGCTGCTGAGCTATCTTCTGGCCCCACCTCTGGAAATTTTACCTCATCTTCCTTATTAAATTCATCTAAACTAGAGGCCTCAGAATAGTCCCATGACCCTAAATGGACTCTTCTTAGAGTGCCACAAAATAGAATTAGCACCTTGAATTCTCTGAAAAATCTTACAGTAAAGACATCTGATAATTTTTGCCTCACTCAGCCATCCCTAAACTTATCTCTCCATGGAATCATCCCTCCTAAGCTCTTTAACATCCCTGAAAGCCCACTTAGAATGCCCGTCCCTGCCACCCCGCATTCCCACTTTTCATGTCTTCATTAATCCACAGAGTCACCAAATAGTTGCTGACCATGTATAAGCTTCAGAGAAGGATAAAACTAGGACTCAGAGTCTTGAGAGCAATTCAAATTTTAGAGGAGGAAGGAAGAAAGCAATACTGGTCCATGGTAGATGACTCTTATTTACTCTTTCAGCTTCTCACACTAGGGAGACAATATGTTTGCATATGTATGTCTGGTTTATTTCACTTATGAGTATGGTCTCAAATTGTATCCACTTACCTAGAAGAGTTTCCAGCCTACCCCTCTTTTTGGGGTAAAATGGTTAGCAATCATTAGACTTGCTCAAAAGATGCAAATTTTGGCTGCCCCAAGGATGGGCTGCAAATCTAAGTCACATAAAAGAGCCTCTTTTATTTTTTTATTTTTTTTTTATTTTATTTTATTTTATTTTATTTTATTTTTTTTTTGTCTTTTTTTGAGACAGGGTCTTGCTATGCAGTTCAGGCTGGCCTTGAGCTCACTTTTGTAGCCCAGGCTGGTCTCGAACTCGCACCAATCCTCCTGCCTCAGCCTCCCGAGTGCTGGGATTACAGGCGTGAGCCACCACGCCCGGCCCTCTTTTATTTTTTATTACTAAATCTAGTCATAATAAGGCTTCTTTTTGGCTGAGTACTTCATTTTGTACTTGTTCATCCATTGACAAGCATTTTGGTTGTTTTCAAGATCTAGCTGTTACAAACTGTGTTGTTATAAACATGGGTGCAAATAAATTGCTGTGGTATAATGTTCTTAATTCTTCTGGGAAGATACACAACAGGAGAGTAGCTGGATTGAATGGGACCTCCAATCCTATTTTTTTTTGTGGAATTTCCATACTGATTTCCATAGTGGTTGCACCAACATTGGAAAAAGATTTCTTTCCCTATATCCTGTCCAGCCCTTGTTATTGGTTGATTTCTTGATAATAGCTCTTTTTTTCTGAGGTGAGATGGAATCTCATTTGTATCTTTGAAATGATCAGAGATGTTCATTTGTTCATGTATTTATTAGTTATTAGCATTTATTCATCTGTATATTTATTTCAGTTGCCCATTTTTTATTGTCCTTAAATTTGAGAGGTCTGATTTTTTAAAATTTTTTTTATATGCTCTTGAAAGTACTGCTTTGTCTGAGGAATAGCTGACAAACATTTTTTTTCCTCATTGTGGATTTTTTACTCTGTTGGTGGTTTTCTTTTCCTGTACAAAAGCTTTTTAATAAGATGAGATCTCAGTTGTTGACTCTTTGTGATATATCCGGTGGGGCTGAGGATTTGTTCATAATGTCTTTGCCTACATCTGTGTCTTCACGAGTTCTATTTTATCTCCCAGCAGATTTAGTATTTCTGTTTTAATATTTATATCTTTGATCAACTTTGATTTTAAGGTTAGTGCATGGTGACAGACATGGATCTAGTTTTAATCATAAGCGTGTGGAAATCCAGGTTTTCTAGCATCATATATTAAAGAGGCTATCTTCCTTCCAGTGAAGTTGTTAGGTTCTTTTGTCAAAAATAAGGTGGCTGAGTGTGTTTAGAATTGCTTCTATATCCTCTAATATGTTTCTTTGATTATTGGGTCTGTTTTTTTTTGCCAGTATCATGCTTTTTTTTTTTGTTGTTTTTTCTAATCAGGGTAGCTTTGTGGTATAATTATAAATCAGGGATTATGATGACCCTTGCCTTGTCTTTGTTGTCTAGAACTGCTTTTATTATTCTAGATCTCTTCTGATTCCTAATGTATTTTAAGACTGTGGGGCTGGGGAGATAGCTCACTGGAATAAGTGCTTGCCTGCCAAGCTCAAAGTCCTGAGTTATATCTCTGGTACTGAAAGAAGAAGAAGGAGAAGGAGGAAGAAGAAAAAGAAAAGGTTGTTTTCTTGAGTTCTGTGAGGAATGCTAATGGCATTTTGATCAGGATTTCATTAAATCTGTATAGCAACTTTGGAAACATGACTGTTTTCACTATGTTGCTTCTGCCTACTGAAGAATAAGGGTTTTACTCATGAGTGGGTGTTGGGCATTGTCAAATGCCTTTTCTTCATTGACTGAGATGACCATGTGGGTTTTTCCTTTGGTTCTGTTAATATGGTATATCACATTTATTGATTTGCATATGTTGTATATTCTGTTACACTCTTTGATTTACTTTTTTAGAGCACTTTAATTTTTTTGAAGGTTTTGCAGTTTATTAAATCCACTTGTGAAAAAATTGGCAGTCACTACAGTCAGTCACTGCAGAATCTCTACTCCTTTGGCTTTTTGCCAGCACCAACATCAGCCCCTGTGGTGCCTCTAACTTTCTTTATTTTGTTCTTGCATTCCTTCCACTGTTTTCTTGAGGTCCTTTTCTTCTCATACAGGCCATGTCTTGTAAGTCCATGTTTGGGTTTATTTTTCTTCACATAATTGAGGGCATCATAAATCATGCCAAAGTCAATCGCCTTGCCACCACTAAAACGGGTTCTGAATCCAAGCACAAAAATGACATCTGGTATGGTCTTGTACATTTTGGCAAGTTTTTCCCCGAAGCTTTTTCTGTCTTAGGTACTGTGGCTTTCCCCAGGTGAAGCACATCAATGACCATTTGTTTCCTTTGAACAAGTCAGTTGGTCATGAACTTCCGGGTTTGGATAGCTACTGTGTCATACATGATAGCAACGGATCCTCAGACAGCCAGGGAGGAAAAGAGCCAGAGCACCTTAATTTTTAGTGTAATAGTCTTTTACTTCTTTCGTTAGATAAATTCTTAGTTATTTTACTTTTTGGATGCTTTTGTCAAATGTGTTGTAGTTCATTATTTGTGTAGAGGAATGGTATTGGTGTTGCTCTTGCATCAAAAATCACTACTAAATTTGATTATTAAATCTAGATGTATTTTGGTGGAGTTTTTATGGTCTTCTATGTAGAATATTGTGTCATATGAAAATAATGATAATTTAACTTCTTTTCTAATCCATATTCCTTTGGTTTTCTTTGTCTAATTGCTCTGGCTAATGTTTCAAGAACTGCATTGGAGGAGAGTGATGATAGTGGATATTCTTGTCTTATTCTTGATATTAAAGTGAAAGCTTTGGTATTGATAATTCAGTAATATATTGTCTGTTGGTTTGTCATAACTATTAGCAGATTAAGATAAATACTATGTTCCAAGTTTCTGTAGGGTTTTACTTATGAGTGGGTGTTGGACATTGTCAAATGCTTTTTCTTCATTGATTGAGATAACCATGTGGGTTTTTCCCTTGGTTTTGCTAATATGGTGTATCATATTTATTGATTTGTGTATGTTGAGCTGTCTCTGTATCTCTGGTATGAATGATGCTTAGTCATAGTGTATAACTTCCTTGATGATTTGCTGCACTCTTTTCACCAGTTTTTTTTTTTTTTTTTTTTTTGAGGAAGACAGGAAGATTTAAATTTTCATTATTTGCAGATGATATGATGCTCTACAGACTCCTCAAATTCCACTAAAACTCTTAGCCAACCTTATCAAAAGAAAGGAAGAAAGAAGGAAAGAAAGAAAGAAAGAAAGGCTTATGCACTTAGAAATGAAAAGGGTAGGGACCAGGAGATTTTGAAGATGTTTTAGGAAGATTTGCTTATATTTCTTTTATGGTTGAATAATTCTCTGGTTGTAGAGATGAATTTGGGAATATTGCATCTCTTTCAATTTCATCAATGAACTGTGACATTAAATTCTTGAATTCAGCAGTGAATTCTTAATTATCTGGGCTTTTCTTGTTGGTTGGTTTTCTTTATGTATCTGGAACAGGGTCTACAGAATCTCACTACACAGACTGGACTTGTAGTGACTCTCCTATTTTCAGTATTCTAAGTTCTGGGATTACAGGTATGTGCCACCACACCCAGCCTCAATTGCCATCTATGTGTGCCTAGGGGGTGGTGCCAGGGAATTGAACACTGGCCGCTGTGCTCTACCTAAGCAGGCTGGCCCCTCTGTTGGTAGGTTTTCAATTACATCTTTAATTTTTTGGACTGATACAGGGTTACTTAGAATTTTTATATATCTTCTTTTTTAAGTATTAGGTTTTTTTTCTTAATTATTATTTTGCAATAGCTAATACATTTCATAATGTTGTTTTCATCATAATTGTTCAGAGCACAATATGCAGACATGATTTCTTGTGTAAACATCATTAATACAGATCTCTCTTTTCATTGCACAAAAAGAAAGTAGCTATATATATAGTCCAATAGTCCACTACAGTAGTAGATTATCAGTTCATTTGGCATTATCTGAGGCTGTTGACTTGCGCCTTTTACAACTCAGCATATTAATATGGCTTTCCTTTTTATATCTCATGTTAGACTTTTCTGCTTGATGGTTAAGATCAAGATAAAGCAAGACCTATGTTACAAAAAAATATGTTACAAGGTTAGTTAGGTGTCCTCAGGATTTACCCTGAAACCATGTACTGAGTTTTGCAAAACTTTTGTCAGGGTCAACCATCTGAATGCAATACAGCCATTGCTTAATAATTTTGTTCTCTGTGGAAGCCTGAGAAAATGTTTTCTCTCTGGGTCTTTTTATTTTTACTTTTTGAAGTTTCTAATAATAGGAGAAAACAGCATACCATGTCTTATAAGTAGACTGTAAGTCAAAGATACAGTATAGATCTTAAAACAAAAATCAAGATCAAACAATATTCAGAAAATTAAATATTAAATAAAAAGTATATTAAATATTTCAGTGTATGTGTTGCTGAAGTGAGCACATCAATTAAATATTTTAAAACAATATTCCAAAATTCAAATTAAACCATAAATCTAAATAAGAAGCCAGAATATTGTGTATCATATGTACGAATCTGTGATCAATTCAGAGTACTCATATGATATTTGAGTAGGTTAATTATACAAAACTATCAACCAGGAAAAAGTTTCCATGATGGTAAAGAATTACCAAGAATAAAACATAACATAAATACTGGAATGGCAAATATATGACCAGAAGTTCTAACAGTTTGGGGATAGGATATGGCACAAAGTTCTAGTATGTCGTGTACATGGACAGCATCCATAATGCTTACTGGTGGCCAGGTGTCACTTGTGTGACTGAGCTACTGCTATTTCCTTGATAGCCACCCTGTAGACACATAGGGTGCAGGAGAAGTCCACTTGTAGAAAATGCTGATGGATATATTCTGCTGCTGTATACAAAAGAATAGTTGAAAGATTGCTTTTGTATACCTCTTTTTCTCCTGTGTTTAATTGCTTGCCCTATTTGGTGAGCTCTTTCCATTCTCCTTCATAGAGTTGTGGTCATTTTGATCCCTCTCTAGAATATCTTTTGGTAAATTGTGCAGGGTTGGCTTTGTCATCATGAAATTCTTTAGTTGTTCTTTGTCCTGGAAGTATTTCACTTCTCCATTGAACTTAAAGAGTTTTTCAGGGTACAGCAGTCTGGGCTGGAATTTGTTTTCTTGCGAGACTTGAAGTAATTTGCTCCATGCTCTTGACTTGATGGTTTATAAAGAGAAATCTGCCATTATTCTGATGGGTTTTCCTTTAAATGTTATGTTTCTTTTCTCTAGTGGCTTTTAATATACTGTTCCTGTGCTGAATTTCTGGGATCTTGATTAATATATGTCTGGGATCTTGATTAATATATGTCTGGGTGTGTTTTTAATTGGGTTGGTGTAATTTAGAGTTCTATATGCTTCAGTTAGAACGTCAAATTGTTTCCCCATATTTGGGAAGCTTTCTGATATTACTTCTTCTGTCCATATTTTTAAAATTTTCATTTCTTCTTTTTCATTGATGCCCATTAGTCTTATATTTTTCATCTTTGCATCATCTTGCAGATGTCAATTTTTTTTCCTGCATCTTAGTTATTTATAAGATATCTTTTTTTACCTTTTCACTAGCTGCAATGGTGTCTTCAAGGTCTGAAAGTCTATTTTCACTTTGAGTCAAACAGCTTTGCCAGCTTATGATTGAGGTTTCAATTTCCTATATAGCACTTTGAATCTGCTTCATGCATTCTATTTCTTTCCTATATTCAGGGATTTTATCATTTTTATGTTCTCTTTTTTATCAGTGTCTTCTTTAGAAGCACTCAGTGCTTTTTTTGTAGTCATTACTCTTAATTTAATAGTCTTTTTTCCCTGTATTTAGGGCAGTGTCTACAGGGTGTATAGGGTCTCACTATGTAAATCAGACTCATAGTGATTTTCCTGTTTTCAGGCTCCCAAATGCTGGGATTACAGGTGCACACCACGCCCAATCTCAATTGCCATCTCACTGTGCCCTGTGGGCGGGTCTGAGATGGCATGCAGGGGACTGAACCCTGGCCACTGGGCTTTGCCTATGCAGTCACTTTAGTCCTGTGAGCTATTAGGCAAGCCCTCAATTTAATAGATTTTTTGATGTTTTTTATTTTTATGTGTATTTTTTATTACTTTTAACAGGAAACAACAATGCGAGAGTTTCAAAACACAGTAGTACATTAACAATAATTGATACAATGCATATTGTTGCCCTTGTAGTTATTTAGAGCACAAGATGCAGACATAATAATTTTTCTAATAACTATTGGCACAAAAATTTCTTCTCATAGAACTGAGAGACAACAGTTGTATACATAGTCCAATATTCCATAATTGTAGGGGGTTATTGGTAGAATTGGCAATGTCAGAAGCTCTTGATTTAAGCCTTCTACAGCTCAACATACTAATCTAGCTTTACTTTTTATGCCCTGTGGTTAAACTTTTCTGCTGTTTGGTTAAGGGCAAGCTAAGCAAGACCTGTATAATAAAACATGTAAGTTTTGAATCTCCCAAGGTCAGTCAAAGCCCCTCAGGATTTACTTTGAAACCACATATGGTATTTTGTAGAGCTGTTGTGTCAGCTGTCTGGATAAGTCATGGCCATTGATTGACCAGTTTTCTCTCTGTGAAAACATGAGAGCATGTTTTCTCTCTAGGTGACTCTTCTTGGGCACACTATATATTAGTTCCTATCCTTTATGGCCCCAAAATCTCCTTGCACAGCAAATTTGGGACACCACTGACCTATAGGATGTTACAGTACAGGTTCCCTTATGTCCTGAGTCCTCACTGACCTTGAAGGGCTAGGGCTAAAATATTGGCTATCCTTGTAGCCCTTCTTTTTCTCTCATTTTTTGTCTGTAAACTTTTGATCATAACCATACAGAAGAGAAGCTTCGTGATACTATTACTCTATAATATAGGTTCTTGAGCTTAACATCATTGTCTCTCTGAACATTAAACATCTTAGACTTAACTGGAATCAGTATTTTCCATCAATCATTGATATTCTAATAATTCCCAAAAGAATGTGATAAAAACAGTTACCCATATTACACATAAATTTAGAAATCTAAGAATATACAAAATTGTAGCCAGTCAATCGTATGGCACTTTTCCTTGTCTCTTACTCTCTTTTAATACTTTTTTGTTTTCTTATATAACAGCTATTTACTTGGGAGAGTATAGCAGTAACTGAAATCACATTACAATCAACACACATCTAGAAGACCAGAATGATAGGCATTCCAAGCATAGTTTTAGTGTTACACATTGCTGTCCTCAGTGTGAAAAACCTATTGGAGGTTCTTAGGACCATTGTGCAATTCATCTCGTTTATGTAAGTGTATGATTTTTGCTCCTGCTATGTTTCTTATCTTTTCTGTGTACAGTTCCTTTGTGGCCTAACCCTGGAGTTCTTGATTTCCATTCAGCTGAGTTATGCCTTTCCATTTTTATTTCTTCTTTTGAGTTCTTACATTAGGGAGGCTATATGATCTTTACACATGTAAGTCTGAATATTTCACTTATGAGTATATCTTCAAGGTACATCCACTTATATATGAAGTCTTCTAGGTTATCATTCTTTATAGCTGAGTAATATTCCATTGTATAAAAATATCTCATC
Organism: Myocastor coypus; assembly: GCA_004027025.1. Classification (NCBI taxonomy): domain Eukaryota; kingdom Metazoa; phylum Chordata; class Mammalia; order Rodentia; family Myocastoridae; genus Myocastor; species Myocastor coypus. The sequence continues at coordinate 23,176 of PVJA010005745.1, read as the reverse complement.
TATTTCAACCATTCTTGAGATGATGGGCATTTTGGTTGTTTCCAAGATTTGGCTATTATATATTGTGCTGCTATAAACATAGGTGTAAAGATATCACTGTTATATGAGGTTTTCAGTTTTGGGAAAATGCCCAGTATACACTAGCTGGATTGAATGGGATTTCCAGTCCTAGTTTTTTAAGGAATTTCCACACTGATTTCCATAATGGTTGCACCAGTTTGCATTCCAACCAGCAGTGGAGAAGGGTTCCCTTTTCCCCACAGCCTCTCCAATATTTGTTGTTGGTTGATTTCTTTATGACAGTCATTCTTTCTGGGGTGAGATGGTATTTAAGTATTGTTTTAATTTGCATTTCACATATGGCTAATGATGTAGAGCATTTCTTCATGTATTTATAGAACTTGTTGAATTTCTTTCTCTGAGAAGTGTGTGTTCATCTCAGATGCCCATTTCTGGATTAGATCTGAGTTTTGGGACCCTAGTGTTTTTTTAGTTCTTTATAAATTCTAGACAGAAGACCTTTGTCTGAATACTTATTAATTTTTTAAAAATTTTATTTATTTTTCTTGTTTCAGAACCTTTGTTTATTCATTCATTTTTATGGCTGGCTGAGCCCACCCTGAGGGCAGGGCTGGCGCAGCATGTGGTGCCAGGGATCAAACTGTGGTCCCTGAAGCCACCCAAGCTTTCCCAAGCAGGAGCTTTAGACCACTGAGCCATCCCGCCGGGCCCCTATTAGTTAAATATTTTTCAAAATTTATGAGTTTTCTTTTCACTCTGTTGGTAATTTTCTTTGACTTGCAAAAAATTCTCAGCCAGAGGAGGTCCCAGTTGTTGAATCTTTCAAACATTAAACATGCATTTTGATTTTTGTCCCTGAACTCTTTGCTTATCCTAATATCTTCAAGATTTCCTCAGACTTTATCCTCTAGGAGATTTAGTGTTTCTCTTTTAATATTTAGATCTTCAATCCATTTTGCCTTTAGTGCATGGTGACAGACCTGAGTCAAGTTTAATTTTTGGCATGCAGGAGCCAGTTTTTCCAGCACCATTTGCTAAGTAAGCTATCTTTCCTCTAGTAAACATGTATGGCTCCTTTGTCAAAGATAAGGTGGCTGAATGTGTTTGTATTTGCTTTTGAATCTTTTAATCTAATCCATTCATCCTCAGATCTATGTTTTTTTTTTTTTTTTTTTTTTTTCCAATACCATGCTGATTTTATCACTGTAGCTTTGTACTATAACTTTTGGTCAGAAATTGTAATGTCATTGCCTTATCTTTGTTGCCCAGGATTATCTTTGCTATTCTAGGTCTTTTCCACTTCCAAATAACTTTTAGGATTGACTTCTCCAGGTTTGTGAGGTATGTTGATGGTATTTTGATAGGGATTGCATTAAATCTGTATAACAATTTAGGGAGTATGGCCATCTTCATAATGTTTGTTCTCCCTATGCAAGAGCAGGGAATATCTTTACATTTTCTGAAACCCTCTAGAATCTCTTTTTTTAGAGTACTGTAGTTTTCATTGAGTAGATTTTTTACTTCTTTAGTTAATTTCTAAGTATTTAATTTTCTTCAGTGCTATTGTAAAAGGTATTGTTTCTCCAATATCTCTCTCAGTGTGTTTGTTATCTGTGTTGAGGAGTGCTATTAACTTTTGTGTTGACTTTGTACCCTGCTATGGTACTGAATTGCATATTAATTCTAGTGGCTTCTTTGTGGAGTTTTATGGGCCTTCCAAGTAGACTATCATGTCATCTGCAAATAATGATAATTTAACTTCTTGTTTACCAATTCTTATTCCTTTTTCTCTCTTGTCTAACGGCTGTATCTAATGATTCCAGAACTATATTGGAGTGGTGATAGAGGACATCCTTGTCTTGTACCAGATCTTAGAGTAAAAGATTTCAGTTTTTCCCCATTCAGAAGTATGTTAGCTGTTGGATTGTCACAGATGGCTTTTATCAAATTGAGGTAGAGGCCACCTATTCCAATTTTCTGTAGGACTTTGAGCATGTATGAGTATTGGACTTTGTCAAAAGCCTCTTCTGCATCAACTGAGATGATCATGTGGGTTTTGGACTTGGTTCTATTGATATAGCATATTACATTTATAGATTTGTGTATGTTGAACCAACCTTGCATTCCTGGGTACTTCTTTCATTATAGTTATCATTTCTTTTCATACTTCAGACATTATTTCTTTGTTTGTTTGATTTTGTATTTTAGGCCAGAGTTTACAGGGTGTTCAGGGTCTCATTACTAGATTGGACTCATAGTGATCTGCCTGTTTACAGCCTCCCAACAGCTGGGATTACAGGCACCACCATGCCCAGTCTCAATCACCATCTAAGTGGTGGGGATCGAACCCCTGGCCCCTGCATCCCCTTGCAGCCTCTTTTATCTGCTGAGCTATTTGGCCAACAAATAAATTATTTCTGATCTGATTGCCTCTATGCTTTTCTGCAGTTGTTTCTTTACTTGAGATGCAATTATTTCAGAGATTTCAGGTGTGTGATTTTCACTTTCTGCTATGCTTTTGTCTCTTGCATTTGTTCTGAGTGAGCTCAGGGCCTGAAGCTTCATTTGCTCCTTCTCTTTGTTATTTTGTATAGCACTGTCTTCTGACCTTTGGTGTAGAGTTTTGGTAGAATTCTTACCTTAGCACCAAGTCTAAATCTACCAAGTTCAAACTCATCCAGGTGTATGTGGCATGGGTCTAGCTGCTGTGCTGCACTTCTTTCTGCTGCAGCCCTTGGAGGTGAACCGGCTATGGCACTCTGGTAAGATGTTCTGCTCCTTCATCACTTGGGTGGTTCTTGCCTCTAGCCTTTCTTTAGGGCATTCTGCTGCAGGGTTCCACACTAGGCCTGTCTGATGGATGAAGTTCCACTCACATGCCAGGCCTGGGTGCTGGGTTGAATGAGTTTCCAGCAGGCTCCAGATGGTCCCACTCACATGCCAGACCTAGGTGCTGGGTCAATATATATCTTGATTCAGCTTGAGAATTCATATGTATCTAGGCATCTATTGATTTCTTCTATATTTTACATTTTATTAGGGCACAGGTTCTCAAAATAAATATTGATAATGTGAATTTCACTAAGAGTATGACCTGCATAGTGAGAGTCTGTTGTGATTTTTATCTTTTTTGTTTGTTTCTTTCTTTCTGTTTGTTTTGTTTTGGCACAGAGTCTCACTATGCAGGTCATACTCTTAATGATTTTCCTGTCTCAGCCTCCCTTAGTGCTGGGATTACAGGGATGCACCATCATGCTTTGTTCTGGGGCCAACAAGGCATGCCTGGGTTTCTGGGTCCCACACAGCATGTGCTACTGGGGATCAAACCTGGAACCTTGTAATTTCCAGGCAGGTGCTTATGCCACTGAGATATCTCCCTAGCCCCTACCCTTTTCATTTCTAAATGAATAGTTTTTTCTTTCTTTTTTGAAAGGTTGGCTAAGGATTTTAGTGGAATTATGGGGGTTTTCTATGTAAAGCATCATGCCATCTGCAAATAATAGAAATTTAACTCCTTCCTTTCTTGTCCTGATTCTTTTCTTTTTCTCTTGCTTAACTGCTCTGGCTAATGTTTTCAGAACTATATCAAATATGAGTGGCAATAGTGAGCAGCCTTTTCTTTCTCCTGGTTTGATGATTTTATTTAATATTTCTTAGAAGCAACTATTAGATTCACTGATTCATTATGCTATTAGCTTAGTCTCAATTACATTGTTTTCTGCTCTTAACACTATAATTTCCTCCCTTTTATGAGCTTTGGGCTTCCCGTACTCTTTTTCTAGAAACATTAAGTTTAATATTAGGTTGTTTATTTGAGCTTGTTCTATTTTTCTGATATTGGAGTTTAATTTACCATTACAGATTTCCCTCATAGGAGAGCTTTCATTATTTCCCATAATACCTAGTATGCTTTATTGACATTAATTGTAGAAACTAATTTATTCTTCAATTTCATCTGTGACCCATTGGCTATTTGCAGGGGTATTATCTAATTACCATGTGTTTGTTTCTGTGGTTTCATTTGCCACTGATTTCCAATTTCATTTCATTATGGTCTGATAAACGCATGGGATACTAATATGTATGGGATCAATGCAATTCCTTTGCCTTTACTTAAGCATGTTCTATGAATTAATATGTGCAGCTGAGAAGAATGAGTATTCTGATGCAGGGTCAAACTCTGAATATCAACTAAGTCCATTTATTCACAGATTTTATTTGGTTCTGATATTTCTTCATTTTTTTGTCTAGTGAATCTATGACACTGAGGTACCCTATTGCAATTATAGTAGTGCTTATATGATTTTTTTGTCAATATTCATTTTATATAGTTTGGTCAGCTGATATTTTGTTCATATATATTTAAGATTGTTATCTCTTCCTCTTGGATTGTTCCCTATGTAGGATATAGTGACCTTCTCTCTTAAAATCAGCTCAGAATCCTTTTTAACTTCAAATAGAACTGATGAGATGCCTTTGTTTTTTTCAGATATTGTTGTGGTATATTGCTTTTCATTCTTTGATTTTTAGTCTATGAATTCCTTTTTGAATTAGATATGTTTCTTGTGTGCAGCTTCTGGTTTGATCTTTCCTTTCCTTTCCTTTCCTTTTCTTTTTTCTTTTCTTTCTAGCTTTTCTAAACATTTATCACAAGATCCCAACAGTGTTTTATTTTTTCTTCTCAACCTCCTGCTCTGCAGCTTCCTTGGCTCTCTTCACCTGGATGCCAAAGAGCCGGGCATTGGCACAGGCCATGCGCAGACTGGCGAATGACTTGAAGTGCTTTTCTCACTTCGTGATGACCCTGGCCTTCTCCTTCTTGTACATGTTCCTGATGGACATCACAGGTCCCGTTAGCTGGGTGGCCAATTTGAGTTCTTCTCTAGAGCTGTCTCCCTTTTTTGGGGCCGATGGCTTTCTGGGGAAGAGGATGAGTTTGGAGTGGTACTCTTTCAGCTGCTGCACATTGGCCTGTAGAGACTCAGTGGATTTCTTCTGCCACCTTGGGCCCACCGAGATGCTAAAGGTCCAGGCCACCTTCTTGTGAATATTGGCCACCCTCAGCTCCTCTAGACTGAAGCCCCTGCGGCCTCTTACCTCCGTGTGGTATCGCAGGATGGGCCTGATGGGTCCAGACCCGGGCGATGCAGAGCGCTTTTGCTTGCCAGGCTTAGCGCTTGCAGCTCTTCTGAGCTGGCTAATTGAACCACGTAGCCACATGCCGCTGCCAGTCTTTGTGGATGTGGGGCTTCAGAGTCATGCCATTCTGACTGGGCACCATGACTGTCTCTTAGGCCGCTGATCAGTGGAACCGAAAGGCTCGATTTTGTTTCTTGATCCATTTTGCCAGTCTGTTTCTTTTGATTGGTGAATTGAGACCATTTATAATTATAATTGATTGATATGTATTGACTTACCTTTTGTCATTTTATTTTTCTGTTGTTTGGTTCCTTCATTTTCTCTCTGTTTAATTACTTGCCTTGCCTGTGGATTCATCCTATTGGGATTCATGTTGTTTTTATTATCTTTATCTAGAATGTCCTTCTATGCAATTTAGAGTGCTGCTTTGTGGTCATGAATTTCTTTGGGTGTTCTTTGTCATGAAAGTATTTTATTTCTTCATCAATTTTGAAAAGATAGGTTTGCAGGGTACATCAACCTATTTTCTTTTAGGACTTAAAATACTTCAAGCTCTTCTTGACTTGAGGGTTTGTGTTGAGAAAGTAAGCTATGATTCTGATGGGCTTTCCTTTATAGATGGCTTTTTTTAGAGCCTCATTCATCTGTTCTGTACTTTTGCTTTTACCACTTCAGCGAGTCTAGATGCATGATTTCTGAATTATTCCACTTCATTGCCCTGTGGGCTTGCCTGCCTTTGAGGATCTGGAAATCTGGAATTGCATCTTGTTTCTGTATATGCATTTGTGCACTGATTTTGGTAGTCCATAGCTTTATTGCTAGTATTGGGAACTCTTAGGAAGCAATTGCTTATCATTCAGGAAATTTCCAAAGCTTTAGATCTATGCAAAGACCAAATATGTATTTTCTTATTATACTGCAGAGACTTCCTTTAAGTGTTGTAATGAGGATGATAGTTTATAAACATAGAACACTTATTCTAGTACTTAATAAAAATAATTGCTCAGTAAATATAAGCTACTGATATCATTAGTAGAAATATGATAAATGCTAAAAAGGCTGGATTCTATTCCATAGGCAGTAATCAGATGAATGAAGTGATCAGAGTTGTCCTTAGGGAAAACTGATTAGTCAGCAAGTGGGAGACAGAAGAGGAAGGCTACTATATTCAGCAATACTCAAACCACTTGCCAAAGTTTTTCATTTAACCTTTATAAGGGAATATATTAAGTACATTTTTCAAATGAAGAATCTCCTAAGTAAGTATTCTCACATGTAAACTATCTGACTGGAAGAAAGCAGAAGGTTAAAACATTTTAAAAATTATTTTTGTGACAGTTGTAAGACCCTGTGTAAGGTAACAAAGAGATGAGAGCTTATGAAAAAAGGTGGAGAAACACAGGAAAGAAAGGGGGGCATTTCTTTATGTCCTTCTATATTTTTGTATGAATTTTTCCTGTGGTACACTGAGATATTTTATATGTATATTATCTGTTATACTACTTACTTTGTAATGTATAACAGTTAACATTTCATATGAACAGTATGTCCCACATTGTTCTAAGAGCTTTCATGTGGATATTCACTCACTTATCACAAACACATGTGAAATGTTTGTAGCATCTCTACCTTGCAGGATGTGAACCTGAGGTGCTGTGATGTTAGCTAACTTAGCCAGGGTCTTAGAGCAGTGAGATGCTTCATGGTCTAAGCTGGGATGTGAACATGGTAGTTTGGCTTCGGAGTCTGCTCTTTACCAACAGGCATGCTCTCTTTCAACTCAGATTCTTCAACTACTGAGCAAGTTAAATGATAGGTCTACTTTTTAGTAGATCTTGATTCATTTTTTTCTTTTTTAACCTTGCTTGATGCATTTATGAAATAATGAACCATTAGAAAAGCAAGAACTGCTATTTTCATCTCCAAATGGGAGGCTAACAGATCTCTTATTCCACAAGCAAGAGGCTCTCCCCTTCAGAGCCTGCTTCCTGTTTGTGGTGTTTGGCTTGAGTTTCTGGATGAATGATATGGAAACATTCCATATTGAGATGGAAAGAGAAGGTGGAGAAACAGTTTGGGGGCAAGGGTGGAGAAATCAAAAATCACTTGAGATCTGGGTAAATTTGAATAGACCTACTAAGTAGCTGCTTGCATATGTGAGCCTGGAGTTTAACAGGCTGAAGAAACACAGGTGAGATAATACATGCTTGATTAAGTAGGAAATCATAGAGCAGGCCTGTGAGGGAATCACAGACATCTCAACATTTTGAGGCCAGATGGAGGAAGAGGAGCCATGAATACAGAAATAAAGGAATAAACCAGTTAATAATGTAGTTTGAGATTATTAACTAATGAGTCCATCTGAAATGACAAAGTATCACTAGTTAAGTAATACCAAGAGAAAATGTGGTCGTCTCAAAGATTCTTGAAAGTAGAAATGAAATATTGATGTAATACAAATGCCTTAATAATGAGCTTATCTCTCTCTATAAATAGAGTTAGATGGATATTCTTTTAAACTTTCAGTCTGGAATTAAATAAAGCAAACAAATATGGAAACCAAACTCCTCAGCAGTTTGTAAGTGCTAGTCCTTCTAAAATTTAAGTCAAACTCATCGAATATCAGTTCTTTTTTCCTTTTATAGGGGAGATTAGCAATTTAAAACTTGCTATAATATAGTAGAACATATTAGCAACTACCTAAAACAGTATTGGAGAAAGAAATTTTCCTTTGATTTAAACTTTTGTTACTCATCTTGATCCAACATTTAATAAAAGAGAGAGACCACTTACTATAGGCTCACCTTAAATACATGTCATTTTTTTATTACTTTGGAAGAAAATTAATTTGGGAATGAACACAGAGCCCTCAGGTTAACCCTTGAACAATGATCAGTGGAATTTTGATAAATGTGCCAGAATTACTTATTTTCAACAAATGTGCTAGGAAAAATAGATACCAACATGCAAAAGGAGAAAGCTGGGCCCTTACTTTACACCATACACACAGTCATCTCAGCGTAGAACAAAGATGAAGAGCTAACATTATGAAGCTCTTAGAAGAAAATACAAGCAAGAGTTTCATGAAACTGAATTTGACAATGATTTATTAGACATGACATCAACACAGGCGACAACAACAACACAACTAGTAGACGTCACTGAAATTAAAAATGGTTGCACATCGGACACTACCCATGAAATGAAGAGACAACTTACTGAATGAGAGAAATTATCTGAAAATCATATATTTAATAACAGATTTATACCTTGAATATATAAAAACTGCTACCACTTAACAAGAGAACCCTAGAAGCCCAGTTCAAAAATGGGCAAAGGACCTAAGCAGATACTTCTTCCAATGGAGACATACAAGTGGTAGATAAGCGCACAGAAAAATGTGTAACATTACTAATGGTTAGGGATGTACAAATCAAACATGCAGCCAGATGTTACTTCACACTCATTAGAACAGCTATTAGTAAAAAACAAAGAAGAATTCAGCAGGTACTGGAAGGGATGTGGAGAAATTGGAATCTTTGTGCATTCCGCAGGATCTAAAATAGGGCAACCACTGTGTGAAATTTTTGCAGTTTCTTAAATAATTGAACATAGAAGTATCACACAACCAGCATTTGCACTTCTAGGGATATACCCCAAGTCCTGAAAGCAAAGACTCTGAGACATTTACACCCTAGTATCTGTAACATTACTCACAGTAGCCAAAATGTGGAAATGACTCGAATATCCATTAAACCTAAATGGATAAAAAAGCCATCACATAAACACACATAATGCAACATTATTCCCCCTTGACATGGAATAGAATTCTGACACATGCTGCATAGATAAACCCTGAGAATATTATGCTGAGTGCAGTAAGTTCATGACAGAAAGTATGATCCTGTTCGTATAAAGCATCTAGAGACAGCATATTCATGGAGACAGGAGGTGTCCTAGAATTTCTGTCAGAGAAGATAAAAGATTTCTAGAAATGTACCATAGAGATGGTTGTACAACATCATGAATGTACTTAGTATCAATGAAGCACACATGTACAGAAGAGGGAATGCCAAATCTATGCCTGAAATTCTAGCACTCAGGAAGGCTGAGACAGAAGGTCAAGATCACAATTTTGAGCTGAGCTTAGGCATCTTATGAGACTTAGTGAGATCCTGTTTCAAAGTAAAAAGTTTTAGGAAAACCAGGGATGTAATTCAGTAGAAAGGTCCAGGGTTCAATCCTAATACTACACTGTAAAAAAGTAAAATTATGTTAAATACCTGAATACATATATGCATAATAAAAAGAACAAATATTACTTTAAACAGAGAATTTTAGACTGATTATTTCTGACCAGCAAGTGGCTTCTTATTCCTTTGGAGGCCCTACTTGTGGGTTAGCTCTCTTTGGAAATTAGTGAAAGGGGACAGAATTCCACGACAACCTTGTGTGGCAGCCTTTCCTCTGTGCTCTGCGCCAGAGTAAAGCAGTCCTGTGCAGTGCTGTGGCTTGCTTTGTGTCTGCTAAAGGCCCATGTGATAGAGGCTTGGCACAGTCTGTGGTGCGACTGGGAGGTGAGGCACGGGGGAGGCCGTGAGGCCAAGAGGGGGCAGGCACCTCTAAAGGCATACTGGGATCCTGGTGCCTTTCCTTCTTTTAGACTCCTGGTTCCTGCTGTGGTGCCTTACCACAGGCTCAGGAGCAACGGAGTCAACTGGTCATAGGCTGAAAACCTGAGTGAAACCAGATCTTTCCTTAATTCAAAAGATGTATCCTTGCAGTGATGGAAAGGTAAAAATAAAATGAAGGTAAAAATAAAAATGTAAGTACTCCTCTCAATGGCCTCCAGAGACACCTTGCGAACAGCCACTGTCTCCAAGTTGATGTTCCACCACACTGTTCACTTCCAAGGAAAGCTGTAGCTATTAACACCCAGGTCATCCTTCCAGCATTATGGTATTAACCTGGATGCTTCATGAGGACTATAATACTCCCCGCCCACCGCTTTTGCTTAGCTAGCTCAATTCAAGTCAGAACATGGTTTCTCTTCTGGGACTGTTGGATATGCTTATCATTTGTTGGCTTAGGATGTGTGTGTGCATGAGTGTGTGTGTGTCCACATGTATTAATCCACGCAAGACCACAGATGGGAGGAATTATAAAGGAAGAAGTTCACTTTGGCTCATGGGTATGGAGGTGTTGAACCTGGTGATAGCTTCCTTACTGGCCAAAAAAAAAAAGTGGCAGTGGGCATACACAGGTGAGACCCAGGTATACACATGTATATGTCTAGTGTTTCTGCCTCTTCTTATAAAATCACTAGGTTTTAACCATAGGAACTCCACCCAAGTGACCTTATTTAGTTCTATGAACACCCAAATACTTTCCTTTGAACACCCTAGAACAGATTAAGTTTCTACCTCTCAGTACCTCACACTAGAGATTAAACTTCAACATATAGAACCCTGGGGGATGCTCAGACTACATCCAAGCCACAGCACTGTGCACATCCACGTGTACAGGCAGATATGTGCATACGAACGCACACCGTGGCTCGTGGTTCTAGACTTTCTTCTTCTCTAAACATACATCCTACTTTCATAGATCATGCACCAGGCCTTATAGTACATCTCAGAAGTAGATCAGTGCAAGAATTCGTCTCCTTTTTTAAGTCAGTGAAAGATACAATCACTGCCCCAAAGGACATTACGTCAGCGCAAGTTCATTGTTTTCCTTCGGATTCATGTTCACTAAATGAAATCATTTGTGCTTAATGTATAAGATTTTTGATTATTTTACTCATAGTAATTATCCTCAGAATCCTGAAAAAATTGTTATTATTCTGAGAAGTTGGGAAATAGTAATTTCTTAGAATATTAAGTGAGTTACATTAAATGAGTTATTCCCAAACTAGTTAGACTTGAGGAATGAATCTTCTGAAAATTACCTTGTTTCCAAAACATTTTGTTGAAATACTCAGATGTGTCAGTTGCATCTCAAGAGAACACAGCATCATCAGGCTGCTGTAGGTAGCCTGAGTGTTCAGACCCTGCACGTGGGCCAGCTTCGGGCAGGTCAAGTAAGGCTGCAAGTATGCACTCAGGCTCTCCCCTTTGCTCTGGAAGTGCTAGAGCTCAGCCCTGGGCTGTGGCGGCACTGCAGGACCCCACACTTAGGCGCTTCCTCTTCCAGCAGGACGGCTCTGCGTCTGTTTCACACATGTGGATTCCATGTTTGTTCCTCCAAAATTTGAAAGTCATTTTCCTCAAGTCAGTTAACTTTGGACTAGGCTCCATTCTGTGGCCACTTTCCAGATCCAAGGTGACAGAGTCCCAAATCACCATTTTCTGGAGATTCAGATGTTCAAAGAAAATGTAGCTTGAAGTCAGCCTTGAATATGTCTGTACCGTATGTACTGCCTTCCTCTTTGCCTCCTTCTAGTACTGGAAGAAAAATGAACCCAATCCACTAGCAGAAGTGCTGAGGCACTGAATGGTGCTAACAAAACCCGACTACAATAAGACAGTGGTTGTAATTGTGTTTAGAATGTAATACCATGGATTTTTGTTTTGTTTTTAGTTAATGAAGAAAACAAATGTTTATGAAATTGATATGAAAAGGATAACTTGTACCCAAGTTAGTTACAAATTATGTCTATTATTCTGATAAAGCATAACCATTTATACAATTATAGTTTTAAATATTACTTTGAATACTCTTATTTCACTTGAGTTTAGAAACATCTAAACACAAGTATAATTAAGATGTTCATTTTAGTCAAAATTATATCTCAACAAATTATACTAATAAAATGCTTAATTTTCATGTGATTTTTAAAAATGTATTTGTTTATTTATTTAGTATAGGCTCTCACTATGCAGCTCAGACTCCTAGTGATTCTCCTGTTTTTCAGCCTCCCCAGCACTGGGATTACAGATTACGGGTGCATGCCACCATGCCCAGTTTGGGTGGCATGCATAGCATGTCTAGGCTCTCAGGGCTGGCATGGCATGTGGTACTGGGCATTGAACCCATGTCCTTGAGATTGGAAGGCAGGGGCTTAGACCACTGAGCTATCTCCCCAGTCCCCAGCAATGATTTTTTTTTTGAAAAAGGAAAACTGAAACTCATACATGAGGCAGTTAGTTGCATGGGAGAACTGTCCTATTTATAAGCCAGTTTTAAGTTGAAAATGCTGGCTAGCTAGATAGCTCAGTGGATTAAGGAGCCTGCAAGCAGGCACAGGGGCCAGGGGTTCAATCCTCACACATGCCATGCCCACCTTGCCCCGGTGCACACCTATAATCCCAGCACTTGGGAGGCTGAAAAGAGAAATATCACCAGAAGTCTCATCTGTATACTGAGACCCTGTAGACCCTGTACATACAATAAACAAACAAATAAACTTGAAAATACTTTTCTAAGGATATTAGGATAATTAAAGTACTATATTTGAAAATAGACCAAATAATTTTGTATAATATTTGTAGTTTTGCACAGGAATTTCTACTTTCTTAAGAGCTTCAGAAACTAAGCTTGTTGTCTTAATACATTCTCTTATCTTTCAAATATGTGCTTTACTGAGCTACAATGTATACATAAGATTCACATGCCTTAAAAGCACATACAATTTAAAACTCATCAATTAATTTTGGGCAATTTATATACCCATGTAGTTACAATGCCAGTATACTATGCTTAGCTTTTCTGCTTTTGATATTCACTGATTTTTACTTATTGCTGGATGGTATTTTATTGTATGGTTATGATGTAATTTGTTTGTACATTCACTGGTAGACATTTGAGCTATTTCTGGATTGTCTATTCTGACTAAAAGCGCTCTGAATATCTTAATATAATTCTTCAGGTGAAAACAGACTTTTTATCTTGGATAAATCCTAAGTGGCATTTCTGGGTTAACTATGTTTTAAATTTTTAAGCGCCTGGGACATTATTTTTCAAAGTGGCAGTACCACTTTTAATTACTACCATAAATGTACAAAGTTCAAGTTGCTTTATATTCTGGCCCACACTTGGTACTGACAATCTCAAATTTTAGCCATTTTAATGGTTGTGCAGTGACAGCAGCTGTGGGGTTGTCTTTCTCAAATGACTAATGGTGGTCTAGGTCATCTTTCATTTGCTTATTTCCCATTTATATACTTCATTCCAAAAAGTATCTGTTTAAAAATTTTGCCTGATCAGGAAGCAATGGTTGTAGGAGCCTTTTCTTATTTAAATATTAGTTTATGTATTAGTTTTGAGATAATTCACATACTGTAGTTATTCATTTAAAATTAATTACATGAGTTATCATTTTAGTTGTGCAAATATCACACTCCAGAATAATTTTATTACTCCAAAAAGAGGTCCTACTCACTACCAGCTATCTGCTGCCAGTCATAGGCAGCCATTAAGCTACTTTCTCTATAGATTCGCTTATTTTGGGCATTTTATATAAATGGAATCATTATGACTGATTTTCTCCACTTAACACACATTTCTCAAGGTTCTTCTAGGAAGTGGCATGTATTAAATTTCATTCATTAGAAGGTTGAACATTATTGTCTGATTATATGACATATAATCTATTCATTGGTTGATAGAAATACAAGTTGTTTTCATTTTTGGCTATTATAAATAATGTATTTATGAGTATGTGTAGTTTTTTGTATATGTTTTAATTTTTTCTTAGGTATGTTTTGCAAATACTCTATTTTAAAAATATAACTTTTTATTTCTCTGAACTGGTGATCAAACTTGAGAGTATTCTACCACTGAGATACATCCTAAGCCCTTTTATACTTTTAAAATTTCAAGACAGGGTTTCATTAATTTTTCCAGGCTGGGCCTTGAATTCATGATCCTCTTGCCTCAGCATACTAGGGTGCTGGTATTACAGATGTGGGGCATCACACTTGGCTATCTTTTGAAGAACAAAAGTTTTAAATTTTGGTAAAGTTTGCCCTATCAATTCTTTTCTTCTGCAATTCAGGTTTTATCATCTAGAAAATCCTTGCCTAACCCAAGGTTATAAAGAATTTCTTATACTTTTGTCTAGAAGTTTTATAAATGTGTCTATCTTTAGGTCTATAGGTCATTTTGAATCAATTTCTACACATGATCATTTTATCTTGGCATCTTTGGCAAAATCAATTGATAATGCATCTGTTAGTCTTATTAAAGCTCTTAATTAATTTCATGACCTATACATTTAGTCTCATGCTCAGTATAACTGTCTTGACTACAGTAGCTTTATAAAACTCATTCTAGTGACCTGTAACGTATGTCCTCCATGTTTTTCTCAAGTCGTTTTGTCCATTTGAAGTTCTTTACATTTTCATATAAATGTAGAATTAGAATGATCCTGTCAGTCCAGGATAAGAATTTTTTTTTTTTTTTGTGGTATTGGGGATTGAACTCAGGACCATGCATTTATCAAGCAAGCACTTATTCTATTGAGCTATCTCCCTGGCCCCAAGAATCTTTTTTTTTTTTTTTTTTTTCCTCAAAGCAGGACAGGCTAAGAATTTTGATTGCAACTGCACTGAAATTCAAAGGATGCATTTAGGGGAGAACTGATACCTTAATGAGCTTTCTGATCTGTGAATACAGAGTCTTTATCCATTTGCCTTGCATCTTTAATTTCTCTCATCAAAGCTTTGTAGTCTGTTGTGCACTGGTTTTGTTTACATTTTTTAAAATTCTCCACATGTATTTCAGAGTTTTGATGATATTGCTTCTAAATGGTAAATTTCTTGGGTTGGGGAGATAGTTTGGTGGTGTAGGTGCCTGGCTGGCAAACTCAAGGACCCAGGTTTTCATTTCCCTGTACTTTAGGGAAGGGCCTACAGAGTGCTTAGGGTCTCACTAATAGATAAGGCTCATAGTGATGCGCCTGTTTATGGCCTCCCAAGAGCTGGGATTACAGGCGCAGGCCTCCATGCCCAGTCGGAGTCTCCCAGGCATGGAGCTGGCATGGCAGGTTAGGGGGATTGCATTTCTGGCTCCTGCGCCTGCTTGCTGGTGCTTTAATTTGCTGAGCTATTTGGCTGGCCCAAGGACCCAGATTTAATCCCCAGTACCACATGCTGTGCTGGGCCTGGAACCTCTAGGTGCACTGTGTAGGTCACCAAAACCCAGTGTGATTGCACCCACCTATAATCTCAGCACTGGGGAGACTCAGACAGAAGGATCGCTACTAGTCTGAGATATGTAGTGAGACTGTACCAAATAAATAAGACTTCTTTTAAAAAGGGTAAATTTCTTTCCATTTAGTAAGATAACCTTTTGCATGGTTTTGTGTCCTGTAATAACTGTACGCCTTTTCTAGTCCTCCCTCATACCTTACTTTCTATACAGACAATATTGTCTGCAAATAAACATATTGCTTGCAAATAAGGGCGGATTTAGTTCTTTTGCATCAATCTATTTTTTCATTTGTTTGTGTCTGGCTCCATATTCAATTAAAGTGCAAAGGTTTATATTTCTGTCATGTTTCAAAGTTCAGGAAGAAAGCATCTATTTACTGTAAATATGCACTGTAGAATTTCTGTAAATGCTTTTTATTAGATTAAGGTTAATCTTCTGTTCCTACATTGATCATTTTTATGACATAGTTTTGAATATTTTCCTTCTTATATACTTTTGAGCTTTTCCCATTGTATGCTGTAAATATAGTGCATTACTCTTGTTGAGTACTTAATAAATCTTGAGATTCTAGGATCCCATTTTATTATGCTTTCCGTTTGATAAACTGCTCAAATTAACTTCCCATATTTTATCACATTTTTATCTATTTTTATGAGGAATATTAATGTCTAGTTTTGCCTTTTTAATGGTTTTGGTTAATATTTCTCTTTTTAAAAATGTCTTTAGTACAGCATCTACAGGAGTCCCACTATGTAGATGGGTATGTATGTAGTGATCCTCTCGTTTTCAGCCTCCCAAGCACTGGGATTACAGGTGCATGCCACCAGGTCCAGTCTCAGTGGGGTGGGGGGCTGGCACTGCAGGCCCGGAATCAGCCTTTGGTCTTTGCATCTGCCACAGCAGGCACTTTAATCTGCTGAGCTGTCTGGCCGATGCTCTTTTTTTTTTTTAATGAGTTGTGAAGAACTGATACAACATATTTCTTAAATATTTGTGGAATTTGCCACTGGTGTCAAAAAGAATGGAAATTTTCTTTGTTGGAAGATTGTTAACTAGAAATTTAATTTGATATTGTACTATCCTAGTTGTGCTTTCCACTTGTGAATTTTGGTATTTTTGAGTCTTTCAAGAAATTAATTTTCATCTAGATTGGCAAGCTTATTGGAATTAAAATTATTTCCTTATTCTTTTAATATCTGTAAGTGATTTTTTTGGGGGGGGGCTATCAGGGATTGAACTCAGGACCTTGCACTTACCAAGCAAGCGCTTATTCTACTGAGCTATCTCTCTGGCTCTTCTACATAATTTTTGATAATAATTTTTGTTTTTCCTTGCTCTGGATAGTTTATCAGTTTTATTTAAAAATGTGTTTTTAAAGAATCAGGTTCAGACTTCTTTGATTTACTCTTTTCTCTGCCATTGATTTTTCTTTTCCTTGTTATCGCCTTCTTCCTGCCTGATTTGGCTTTTAGTTTTTCCCTTTAGTTTCTTAAAATGAAATATATTTTAAGGATTTAATGCTATCTATATTTTAGCTGCATGTTGTGAGCTTTGATATTTGGCATTTTCATTTACTTCATATTTTATCATCTGTTTTTTAATGCCCATGGACTGATGTGTTATTTTTAAGTCACCTGAGGAATGTTTTAGGTTTATGTCCATTACTGACTTCTAGTGTAATTGTTGTGTAGTCAAGAGGAAATTGTTGGCAATCCTGTGAAGTCTGAGAGTCTGTTAAGGTTTATCTTCGTGAATGTCCTAAGAATTTTTTTTTTTTAAAATGTGAGCCGGGCGTGGTGGCGCACGCCTGTAATCCCAGCACTCGGGAGGCTGAGGCAGGAGGATTGATGCGAGTTCGAGACCAGCCTGGGATACAAAAGTGAGCTCAGGACCAGCCTCAACTGCATAGTGAGACCCTGTCTTAAAAAGACAAAAAAAAAAAATGTGTATTTTGGCTGTTCTTAAAAAGAACACATTTTTGTTCAGTAGAACAGGAGTTTCTACAGGTCTGTTTTCTGGCCAGAATCTTCCATTTTATTTGAAGAGCAAAATAATGTTCTAAGATTGTATTTTCATGTCAGTTCAATTACTGCACTTTAGCAGTATTCTCTTTAAAGATTTTATGTTTGCACACAGATATGAAAGATCTCATGCCCTTTCCACTACATTGTAAAACATAATTGGTCTTATAGATACCTTCTGTTCCTATTCTTTAATAGGATGCAGAGAGTCTAAATGCAGAGTCTAAATGCAGAGAGTATACTTTTTGACATAGTAAGTGTCAAAAAGTATGGATAATAAAGTATGGATCTCAGAGTCAGGGAGGCCTGTGTTAAAATCATTTTATAACTTATTATATGTGTTTATGGGCACATGGTTTTAATTTGTATTTTACAGTTTCTTTGAAATACTGATTTTTATAATGGTACCAAAACACTTGTGCATAGCACAAATAACTTGGCAGTAGTATTGCTATTCGTTACATGATTTGTAGGATGAGAAGTATCCATATGCATTTTTCTTTTTAAAATTTCTGATGTCTAAATTCTTTTACTGGCCACTTACATGCATCAAGCACTGTCCTCTTTTGAGTTTATATTACAGTGATTACAGTGTGGATACCTCCTAGTAAGGGTGTCTAATTCTTATTTCCTAACATAAGTTGTTGGATAGCTATTCTTAGTGGCAGGAAGTCAGGCAACAGGATGATAGAGTACCATGGAATGTGGGACCCTAGAATGGGGAGTGGATACAAATAAAGAGTGCCTAATAGGATTGGTTCTACCATTTCCTTTGGAGGTAATCAAATCCCTCAGCCTTGTATGTCTGTGCAATATACCATAAAGATAAGGACAAAGAAGACACTTAGGAACAAATCTTCAACAAATCATAACAGTAAGGTAACAGTAAAAGAATAATTTATGTCTATCATGCCTAGCACTTAGTAAACCAAATAAAAAATCATTAAGTTACCAGAATCATTTAACAGATCTTCTAAGATAAGCAGCAAAGCAAACAGTGACAGCATAGATGAGCTACCAAAGCAAGCAGATTACATTTTCTGCAGGCAAAGATCTGTTCAACCAGCTAGTGCTGGGCACTGAGAGTGGCTCTGAAAGGTGTGGACCCTGTTCCTAGTTGGGAAGAAATAAAAGGAATAGTGGAAGACACAGGGTTAGAAAGTTCAGTGCACTGTGGCCCTACAGAAGAAAGGCATCTAACCCTGTGGCCTAAGGATGAAAAGCAACAGGACCAACAGGGGCTGTGGGGAGGCAAGGGCTTTAGGAAAGAAGAAGGAACAACCTCTGCAAAGGACTTCGGTTGTCACTTCCACTTGTCTATAAACCCTTAGCCACAAGAAATCCTCATAATTTAACACTAAAACACTTAGGGTTGCCCAAACTGAGTTCAAGATGAATCAAGTGTAGGACGACAGTGTAACATCCCATTTCACAGACAGCTTTCCAAAGAAAATCTTGGTAATCATTAAAAGAATGACAGTAAGTCAGGCTTGTTGATGCATTTTATTGTGAGATGGGGGAATCTGGTAAAAAACTAGAAAATGACCATGGTGTAACAAGGAACTTAAAAATGAAGAGTCAGATTGGTAACTTACATACATGAATACAGGAACAAATTGGCACAAAATGTTAAACATTGTTCCCAACACTGTTTATATAAGGTAATCCTAATTTGGCTTGCTAAGGAAACGAGAGTTTTATGGTTAGGCTAATCTCTTAATAAAACTGCAGAGCATCATGCTATTAGTCACACAGTGAATTTCAAAATTTAAGAGTTTTATATTAAAAACTGGGAAAAGGTAAAATGACTTGATTGTAGTTGTAAAACTAATACATTCCCATTTAAATTCTGTTCTACAGTCCAAGGCAAGTATAAATGTTAACATAACACTGTTAAATCAAATCTTCAATGCAAGAGAACCAATTGCATCTCTACTTTAAATCTTATCAACTTTCCAAATTTTCATACTAAAATATATTATTGTATTAATACAAACTACAGTATTATACACTACACTGTGTAATAAATAAAGAAATATAAAAATAAGACACATAAATATAAAAGTTTTCTAAAACTAAAAGTACAATGTCAGTAAGAAGGGTATTAATACTGCCAGGTTTGAAGACATACAGTACAAAAATGTTGCACAGATCTATTAACTAAAAGAAATAAAATAATACTGATAGGTAAAAATCAGCTAATGTTGTTAATAAGTTGGGTCCATAATAACTAACATTTGGAAACAGTTATGAGCCAAATAATAATGGCATGTCCACGACTGAAACACAAATACATGGACAAAGCAGATTAGAAAATTTCCCTTTTGTTTCTGTAGAGAAATTCCAAAAGTCAATGAACACAAAATGAATACTGAGGAATTAAAGAATGAAATGTCCCAGTGTTTTAGTTTCTCTGACAATGTCAGTGGTTTTCAGTTTCAGTTTTATTTGGGCATTTTGATAGGACAAACAAATCAACAAATGCTAGTTATTGTAGGCCACACACTGAAGGCGGGTTAGAGCCTTGAAAATACTGAGAAATGGCACTTACAGCACACAGGTCTTGCTTAAGGCCAAAGGAGATAAAAAGCTTCATATCATATCCTTCATATTTGTTACCACATACTCAAACACAATCACAAACACTGATTCTGACAACTTTGCTGTCCTTACCAGTATCAACACTGTTAGTCCCTGCAATCAGAACTCAATAACAATCTTTTGAACTTCATTTAAAATTAGATGAGTAGGAAACTTCAGTTCTTCTATCAGCTGCTTCCTTAAGGCTAACAATACACTTTAAACGATAATATGCTCTACTATGACATCTAAATATTAGAAATGACTACCTTCTAAATTGAATTTATAAAAGGTAGTAGCATGGTTTAGAACTGCATTATACTTCTCTTGAAGGGAATTTTGTAGTGCAGAAGTTCTCACATTTAAAAAAGAAACATAATAAAATACTGAAGTGGGTTTAGCTTTAGCTTTAAACATATGTTTACCAATAAAAAATTATAAAATTTCTCCCAATTGTACAGCATAAGAATAAACCAACATAAGAGTGATAATACTGATAAAATGAAACAATGCCAGATGCTTCTCTAATTATCAGTTTCCTGTAACCTTTTATAGCTTTGCTTTCTGAGTCATTAAAGTTTTTTAATCTGTTTCATGTTACAAACTTGTTCCTAACTTTGAAAACTGCATGAAAAATTACTAGGTTTGTGATTCAGGCACACCCGGAATTTATTTTTTTGTGAATTTTTTTTGTATTTTTTTTTTTTTTTTGGAGTTTTACTTTACACAGTAGTGAACAGGAATCACAGTATACAGGTTACTGCGCTTCCATGAAAAGCATGGATAATATAGAACAAACTTCATTACCAATTAGAATTTATTTTTTTCCTAGAAAAACTATTAGGCTTCATTTGTTTTTTCTTCAGACACTTGCTCATCATTCTTGCTTACTTTTTGCTCTAAGCTGCTTCCTTGACTTATATTACCATCAGCCTCCATTGGACCTTCAGGGTTTGCTGCTCCTTCCTCATTCTCTGTCTCTTCCACCTCTTCTTCATCTACTTCTTCATCTTCCTCCTCTTCCTCATGCCCTTCTGGTTCTTCACATTCTTTTTCCTCCTGCAATTCTTCTATCTCTTTATCTTCTTCTTCCTCTTCCTCTTTTTCACTGTCTTCATCCTCTTCCCTTGTCAAGCTCTCTCTCTCATCTGAGTCGACCTGGGAGGGAGATGCCCTCGAACCAACATGCTCATTTGCCAGGACTTCTGGCCCTACCTCTTCCTGCTCTGTGCTGTCTCTTTCTTCTGCTTCTCTCTTGCAGTAGGAGTAGCGATGATTCATGTGTTGAGAATAAGATCCAGAGTGTGAGAAGCGCTTTCCACACTTATCACATTGATAGGGCTTTTCTCCAGAATGTAATCGCATGTGTTCAATCAAGTGATGTTTGTGCTTAAATGCCTTTTTACAGATTCCACACTCATGAGGTCTTTTACCTATAAGGTAAGAACACAGCCATGAAATAAAATGGTGATATTAAGTAAATAAAACTCTTGTAACTGCTAGGGGCACCTTAGATGGTAGAAAGGGTAGGGTTACACCATCATGTACTATAATATGAGAACCAAGTTTATTATCTATACATAGAAATTTACCAATTAATCTGGTTACAAATCTGGTTTACAGATGAGGCCAATTAGAACACTGTAGAACTGAAACATCAAACATACATGAATCATGACAATAAGCTGTATCATAAGATAGTGAAGCTCTGAGGAGATACTTGGCAGTATACACAGCAGAGGTAAGGAGGGAACTGAAATGTTTTTAACTTATTGCCCTCAAGGATCCTTTTAAGTATTTTTTTCAGACACATTATTTCCCCTGCCTCTAATGATGTTTTAGTGTCTTATCTGTGGTTTATATATGACAGAACTCAAATATGTGGAGTCTATATACTGAGGTCCTTAGGAAAACTGTCAAGTAGATAGTATGTAAGCTCCACCACCCCAAGAAACAAGTGTTGTTCCTTGGGAACAATTTGGCCACTACTGAGAATGCATGGGCCAGAGAACGCTGCCATCCAGATAGAAAAGGACCCAACAACAACAATTATAATCAAGATTGGGATCATCCAACTTCAGGGCTATCAGGCAGGTAACACTAACAAATGCAGAAATGATTTACTTTTATGGACAGAATATTTTCATACATATTTTTCATATTGATCTTTGATGAGATTTAACTCTTGCCCCAAGCAGAAGGATATTTTCTAATATTCCTTAGGTCTCAATGAAAACAACTCGAGAGATATATTATAAGGGACTTGTTTTGAGAAGTAAAACTTGTTTTCATATACTGGTTTTTAGCTCTAAGAACTTCCCACATACCACTGTATCTCTCCATCTTTTCTTACTGAAGTGAATGAGTGAATGTAGCTGATAAGAATTTGAGAGATAAATACAGATACTGTGGCTCCAGTGATGGTGGGCATGGAAATGTGGGAAACTGAGGGGATCAGGCACACCCAACCTCTTTGCCAGTCATCCATGTTAGGGAAGCAGTGGTGTGCTCTAATTGACTAGAAGGTTTCTACTGCTACTTATCTGAGATTCTGCAGACTGACTGAAGGCTGCTCTAAGCTTTAAGTCAGCCATAGTGTGAGCATTTGGGCCACATAAATCTACAAATGTTATACAACAGGGCTTTTTCTATTCTTCAGAGGATTACTGGTTACAGTTCACCAGTACTGCGCTGGATAGATGCAGTCAGGTTGGCAAATGCTTTCTGTAGAAGCCAGACAGTGAGTATTTCAGTTTGCTCGCCAAATGGCCCCAGTCATAGTTGCTCATGTTTTGCCAGAGTAGAACTGCAGCAAAGTGGCCACAGACAACAAGCAAGCAAGCGGCAGGGCTTTCTTTCAATACCACTTTGTTTAGAGGATGCTGGAATATTATTGCTTAAATAGTTTTCATGTATCATAAATATTGTCTTCATTTTTTCAAGCACTAAAAAAATGAAAAACATGTTAGCTCACAGGCCATGGAAAATAAGTGGCGAAGCACAATGGGTCTTTGAGCTGGTTTTCCAATCCCTGAGTTAGCCTAAGGAGTACACATTTTGTGGAGGAGACAGAATCCCAGAATCAGGAGACATTTTAGGATTCAGTGTAACCTTTAGGAAGAAGTTCATTGTACAAAAGATCTGTCTGCAACCTCCAAGGAGCTTTAATGGTTTAGCTCTTATGTGGCCCTCAAAACTCTCATGTGTTAGAAGGTAGAAATTCTGGAAGTGACTGGAGCATGAGGGCACTGTATACAGTG
>PVJA010005744.1:31001-77387 GCA_004027025.1 Myocastor coypus | reverse complement strand
ATGTGATCCCTTAAGCTTCCCAACGTATTTCTACAATTGTCATTTCACTTGATCCTCCTTATAACCGCAAGTGGCACTCACGATTATGATTCCCCATTTTAAACACAGGAATCAGAAGCCTGGAAACATTAATTTTCCCTAGGTATATAACTTGTGGGGAGAAAAGGTAAAGCAAACTTTCATTAAAAACAATAGGAGAATGAAAATAGTTAATACATTACATATTATCTTAAGGTAGTTGCTCACTGTACAAGAAATGTACTGCATAACTTGTGAGGGAAAAATTAAGATTAAAGCCCTTGTCTCCTGACTGCAAGACCTGAACCACCACTGCTAGATCATGTTGCTGGGCTATGTCTGATTTTAGAGAACATTTTCCCTGGCATGATCATTCCTTGCCAGCCAAATTTTGCTTTCTTGGGACTCAGTAGCTTTATATAAGCTGGATTTTTTTTTTTTTTTACTTTCTTTATAATGAATTTTAGTTCAGGAGAAATCAACAATTTCCAGGAAGATGGAAAGTTTCCCTAAGCTACTAGTTGCTTCTGTATTTAATCTCTCTTAATGTTTATCATCAGAGAAGAAGGAACATTCTGTTGAGTGTTGCAGCATTTGGCAGTGAGTGAATGTCTGTGCTGCGGAGTTGTCACTGCTCTGGTAAGTCCAGAGGGAAGGGGTCATGCAGCCCATCACAGACCCATGGATTAAAAAACACCACACACCTCAGGCTCTAATTTCTACAGTGGAATCTAACAGATACTTGGAAAGAGGAGAGGAATTGATGAGGTGAGGATGAAGGAGGGCAGGGAAGAGGAGGACAAGAAACCCAACAACTAAAAGCATAAAGATGGCCATTACTGCTGGGCATGAGTGTGTTTCATTTCTCCAAGGATCATAGAAGACTTAAGGCAATTTTGGGGAACAGAAAGCTAGGAATCATTTTGATGATTCATGTCTGAAAGCAAAGGCTATGCTGCACTAGGAGTGGTGATAGAGGTGTGGAGAAAGAAGGGCGAGCAGAGCTGGTGGCTGAATAGTGGATCTGGGATGTAAGATATAAGCCACAGCCTATGGATGGTCCTTCATATCACAAAAGAGGTGATGACATCAAGGTCATTTGGAGGAAGAACTGGACTGAGTTATCCGGGTGCCTCAAACACAACCACATGTATATGAGAGAAGCAGAGCCTGGTGGGCCCAAGACTCAAAAGGAAAGGTGAAGTGAGGATGGTGCCAAGAGGAACTGGGGACATTTGGCAAGAAGTGGTGGCAGCCACCAGGAGCTGCACCAAAAAAGAAATAGATGCTGGTGCTCCCCAGAGCCTCTAAAGGGAGCCACCTTGATGTGCAACTTCAGACCTCCAGAACTATGCGAGAATAAATTTCTGTTTGAACCACCAGGCCTGCAATAATTTGTATAGAAGCTCTAGGAAACCATGAGAGGGGAATGGCATTAACATTTTTAGTTAAGAAATAAGTGTCTTTAGAGTGATTAAACCCCCAAATACCTATCATTGGCCTAAATCCATATTATAGAGATAGCAAGAGCATCCAGTATGTAAGACCACAAAGACCTCGGACTTTGACTAAATGGCACCAAGGAAAATTCCAAGATAAATCTTGCTCATGAAACTTAAATGTAAAGTAAAGCAATTCTAGCTTATACTTACAGCTTACCTCTAAAATGTCCCTCAAATCACTGTGTTCAGAGATATGATGTGGGGGATTGATTGGAGCATGGTTGCATGGTCTTGGTACTGTATATGGTCTCCTCATGCTTTCTTCTCTTTCCCTGTTCCCTTATCTGCTTTCTGGCCACATTATGACTAAATAGGTTTGCTCTGCCCTCTTCTCCCATGTTGCAGTTGCTGCCATAGAGCATTCTGACCATGCACTGAATCCCCAGAAACATAAACTTAATAAGCCTTCTTTTAAGTGATGGTGTCAGACTTTGGATCTTAGCATTCAGAAAGCTGATTTACACAGTTACTTTGAAAGTTGAAATGGATCACAGACTGGTGAGTAACAACTTGGAGTTTATAAGTTTAGAACATAATGCAATTATGATTTCTATAGTACCCCTCCAGCAAAATATGTATTATAGCCACACATAACATCCCTCCCACCAAAACATAGATACTGTTCTGAATACAGCACTCTACAGCTCTGGAAGAAGTCTAGGAATTTATAAAAGTCACAATAGTGGAAAAAGAATTTGAAATATAATCCAAAGTGTATACAGGTTTTACAGATAATTGTTCTTTTAACACAAAGTAAATGTTATGCCAGTAGAAAGAAAAGTGCAACCTATACCCATACAGTGAAATTCTTTTTTTTATAATAAACTCAATGGCACAATAAGATATGACTAAGTTTTAGATATCTTAGACGAAAGTGAACTACAACCTATGAAGACTCCCTTCTGTGGTCCTCTATGTACCCCAATGCCTCCCTGCCCACAACACACAGTTCATATTGTCATATCTGAGCAAGAAAACTAGGCAGAAGAGAAAGGACACTGGATTCATAATAGAGGCAGAACAACCTATACCTCACATGTCTGGGTTTAATGATTTCTAGAGGAGGGATAATATTTCAGAAAAAAATATTAAAGTATATAGTGGACAGAAAGGATTGTGGGGTAGATAGAGTTTGAGGACCAGAGGACATGGCCTTCTCAGGGAAACAGACAGCCTCCATGGGCAGCACCCTCTGGAGCTCAGGGTATGACCATGAAAGACAACTGAGAATTGGGACCCAAGGCCAGTCTGTTGCTTACACTGGAGAGAATATTACAAATCAAGGCCTCATCTCTCAGTCCTTTCCCAGGCCACCTCAGTGTGACCAGAGCCCATTGCCTCTGAATGAAAATTATTTAAGCCACTGTGGATTGGGGAGGGGTGTTGCATTTGCAGAAGAGGTGGCTAGTGCAGTGTTTGTGGCTGTAGTAGGGATATCAGGCCCTGCACAGCTTATGGAGTGGGAAGTGGAGTGAGGTAAGCAGGGAGGTCTACCCACAAGGGAGACTTGAAGGAGAGAGACTGCAAGGTTAGTGCTTCCAAACATCCTCAGAAAAATGACATCAAAGAATAGTTACACCAATTAAACAAAAAATGTTAGTGTTCACTAAACTATTTTATCTTCCCTTTCCCTTTGGAAAAGAAGCAAGCATTAATTTTAAAAATAAGATCCCAGCCCCACAATTTATCTTGCATCTGGGTAAGTTCCTTAATCTGTGCTCCACTTCCACCTTTCATGAGAAGACCCAATGAGCATGACACGTAGTCAGAACTAAATGAAGGAATGGTGTAATTGATTTTGTATAGAGACTATCAGTCAACCCTAGGTTTCCTTGAAAGCACCAGTGTCCAGCAGAGTCTAGTGGACATCTGAGATGAAGCAGGAAACTCAGAACCGGCTCAGTCCTCTTTAATCAGCAGCAATGATCTTCTTCTCTCCTCTTACTGTTGATGAAGTTCTCCGTTTAAATGATCACCTCCCAAAGTAGACCTCAAGGAAGAGTTTTCTTACCACAAAGAAAATAATCTTAGATTCAGAACTAGACTTCCATCCTCCCATGTGATGCCTTCATGAAAACTGTACTGGTGCAGAAATGCTGTTGATTTCTCAAAGCCATTTGCTGTTCTTACCAGGAGTTGGCATAGACCCTCCTGCTAGGATTTGACTATCAGCAAAGCAAGAGCAGGAAAGCGATCACTCAAGCCCAGAACTGGCCATGTAGCTTCTCTGTGCCCCTCAGTCCTAACTTTCTTGCTGCCAAGGCAGCAACCAGAGCCAGCAGGTCACCTCAGGCTTCAGAACGCAGCTCCTCTGTGAAGAGAAGATTTAAGATCATTCTCTAGGCCCACTGTCCCTTTCCATCTCATTAGGCCAGTGAAAAGCAGAACCAGCACAAAAACAATTTTTCCCTTTAATTTTAATACTGTCAGTTGTAATAAACTCCATTAAGTTGCACTGGCAGACTCAGACTACTTAGTATTTGTTCAAGGAAATTAAGTTGTACTTCCCATACACTGCCTTAACTGGTTATCTGGTTTTAGAATAAGCCTACAGCTCCTCACTGCACTAATGAATTCTGTTGGCTATTACAGATCTGGGGCTCACGGGGAAACTGTGGGATGATTTGATTCATCTAACACTAGCAACTCACCTAACCCAGTGTATAAACAAAAGGGCAATTACAACTTTCTAAGACATTAGAAATACTCGTCAGCACCTGTCATACCCAAGGCACCATTGTTGATAGTTTCTGACCTTAAGTAGAATTCTGATTTACATGAGCTTACCATTTAGACTTAAGTGCTTCATAAACAACTGAGTTGAATAAAACTTTTTTCAGATTGAGTCTGAGTATTGAGAGCATTAGATGGAGACAGTCATGACCCCAAAGAAAGGATTTTTTTTTTTTTTTTGTCTCCAGGGATCTGTGATCTCTTTCCAGGAACTTCTGAGCCAAATGTGCTCTTAGGTTGATACCCTTCTTGGACTGAAAACTAGTGGTTGAATACCGGAATATGCCAGGGTCAGCAGGACAACAAAATCATGATCACTGTCCTCAATACCATTTCCAGGTACAGAGACAAAGGAAGTTTTACACTCAAATCACAAAGCCACAAGCTTATAGAAATACCTTTGACCTGAGAAAGAACACTGGGAACATGGGGGTCAAAGAACTTCAGGTTTCTCAGAAATGAACTTCTGACCCATGTTTTTAAAAGGTTGGAGTTTGAAAAATGTCGCTTGAGACACAGATGTTGGCAAACTCCCTGAACCAGCTCACAGGTGAGAGTTAGGCACCCACCATTGCTCTTTTCTTCCTCTCAGCATTCCCAGTTCTGCTGCAAGCTTCATCCTTCCTCTTCTAAGGGAGGGCTATTGAGGGCAGTGCGGTAGCTCCTCTCTCCGCCAAAGCAGAGCACTCTTCCCTTGAAACTCAGAAACCATGCTTACCTTGTCTTCTGCTATTCCCCTAGTACATTGCATGATTTATGGCACACACTTATTAAATATTAACAATATGTAGATAATAGGGGAAACTAGAGGTCTACAAGTATGTACAAGCCTGAGGTCAACAGGGAGAGTCAGAAAGAAAGGAAGACAGCTTCAAATCAAACTGTAGATGGTTTTATTTCCTGACCACAGGCCGTCTGTCTCTTCCTTAAAACTGGAAATTGAACATTTGAAATATGATAACCAAAAATGTGCTCTTATTTTTTAACTGTCCTTAAAATATAAGACTTGGATGAGCATGTCTCCAAACCCTTAAACTTTTCAAATTTTGAAGTGCAACCTTCTCATCTGACTCCCTTCAGAGAGATCCATGTGACACACCACTATAGCCTTCTTAACTGGTTGGCCTGTTTCCTCTGTCCAGGTAGCTTGACTTCCTCATCAGACCCAGCTCCTGGATCCTGGATCCAGACTCTATACTTTGGCTTGGGCTGAATATGCAAGATTTTCCCTTCATCAGGCTAATGAAGTAAGAGTCTTATGTCATCATTAACACTGATGTTAATCCAAGCAGAACTAATATTGATGTTGTTCCAAATGGAATTAACCAAGCCCTACCCCCAACAACCAGATGTCAGTCAAGCATTTCTTACTGATGTTAATGAACAACTCCCTTGGGTTCTACAAACAGCTGAGTCCACCAAATGAACTTCAGAGACCCAGTAACAAACTGCCTGCCTAATTGAGATTTGTCCTAGTGCCACCAGGTAGATGGTTCCTGATGCACTGAAAAAAGTAGCCACTCTCTTCCTTGTTTCTTATTTTTGCCTGGATGAAAGAATTCAGTACAGACATATTCAGCTAAGAGGAAGTGAAGGTAGAATTTATTGTAGATATGGACGAAGTTGCGCCTTCAAGAGAAAACGCAAGCAGTGTTACAAAGATGCCTTTTATATGTACACAAAGGTCACTCCTGGGGTTTGGGGAACTGTGATGATGATCATTATTCTATTTATGCATTGTAAATTCTTATTGACATTTCTCTTTGCTTGGAATTTCTCAGAATTGTCCTCCTTGTTATTGTCAGGTGGTCAGCTCCCTCATGAGACTTAAGCATATAAAAATTTAAATCAGTTCTTACCCTGAAGAGGAAAGGTTACTAAAGAACACTCCCTTTTCTCATATCACTGGGCATAAGCCATGGTACCCAAGAATGTTGTGTGCCCTGTTTCAGGAAATACATGGTCAGGTAGCCAGCTGTCAGAAGGAATGTGCCCAGTGTGTAACCTTAAATTGTCACTCTGTTCTGTGGCATTGCTTTGGGCCTGAGACCTAATAAATGAGGTCTTTGTGTATGTATTTACCTATAATTGGCAACACATGTTCCATTGCATGCTCACCTGTCTTGGCCATGTCTATCTGCCTAACAGCAGACTGCTCCTCAAGGCTTAACACTTGGAAGCTGAAACCAGAGAAGAGTTCCTTTCTCTAAATAAACAGCAGAGGACTCTGCCACCTCTGGTTATCCAGAAAGCTGGGCATATGGAACAATAAGAGGTCCAAGGGACTTCCTAGGGGGTACTTCTTCACTGACTCCTCTCCTGAGCCTGTGTCAATAGCAGGAGATATATGCTAGATTTATTTCTTCCAGTGGTCTATGTGGACAAAAACTGTGTCTTTCCAGCTCTGCATCTGGTACCTGGTTGAGAAAACTTCTAATGGATGTCTGGGTATAAATTATAATAGAATGTCTGCTTGAGATGGTTTCCTTTGCCTTCTAGGCTTACATGATTTCTCTCTCTCTCTCTGTCTTGTCTGTCTGTATGTCTCTCTCTCTCTCTCTCTCTCTCTCTCTCTCTCTCTCTCTCTCTCTCATTGTTGATACAGGGTCTTGCTGTGCGGCTTGAACTCTTAGTGATCCTCCTGTCTCAGCCTCTCCACCTCTGGGATTACAGGCATGCAGCACCATGCCCAGTTCTGGTGGCTGGCACAGTGTACCAGGGGTTCCAGAGCTAGCTGCTGAGCTATCTCCCCAGCCCATCTCTCACTTTCTATCAAGAAAAGCATACCGACTCTAGAATTTTGATTTGTACTTGATCACTGTTCTTATAGGATTATAATAATAGGAATTTATATAGGGTTTTAATATAGGAATTAAAATCATTTATAGCAAGGGACGCTGAGATTTAAGTGAATGGCCAAGGGTTGGGGCAATGTTAAAGGAATTTGAACAGCATAACTGAGCTCATCATAGGAATAGCCCAAGAAAGATCCAGAATGATAATCCAGGCCAGCCAGCCAGTGATACACCTATTCATTCTACCAGCAACCAAGCCAATTATTCAACAGGAAGTTACCCACCTATGCTACTTGGAAAAGTATCAAACATTGATCCCACTTGTGCACAAAACCAATAATTTGCCATAGTAGAAGAATTTATAAATGAACAATTTAAAAATTATAAGGAAAATAGAGTAGGAAAGACAAAGATGATATATGGGAGCCTTTAAGTGTATTTTCTGGTTTGTGGAGATAATGGAGATGACCCACTAAAGAGACCACCAAATGGCAAGTTGCAGATGTTTACTTATTACCCCTGGCTGCTCTACAGTGGAATTCCACTCACTCTATACCTCCCACCATGCTATAGTATCTTCAGGCTCTCCCTTGCCTATGAGCTGAAGCAAGATGCATATAAATGTCTTTTAATTAATGGCTTTTAATATGGGTACTGAAAAGATATCCCCCCCCCCGTGGCTGTTCATCCAGATGTTCTCTTTGCGTCTGGATGACTCAGCATCAAGGGCTCCCTCCCACCGATTCCTCCCTTCTCCAGAGTCCCACCATGAAAGCAAACTTGGACACTTGCTGTGGAAAATTTGAGGCCAGAGCTGCTCCTCGCTTTTCCTAACTCCACACAAGTGCACAGCAGAATGCAGTGGCCCAGCTCTGCCCTTGCTTGTTCTCAAGTCTCTACTCCCACTTTGCAATGCACAAACACGTGTGGAATGTGCCTCGAGCCAAGCTTGGTTTGTCTTCATTTTCTTCCTTCTTTTCAAGCTGTGCTGCACAATCTATGTCCTTCCTGTTTTCTGTTCTACTGTACACTTTTTCCCTTCCAACCAATAGTTTTCATTTCTTATAATTATTCTACTTAAGAGTGACTAAAATTTTCAATGCAGTTAAATCGGTATACTATGTCAAAGACAAAGTATAAAGAAATAACTCATTTATACTAGGCTTTAAAAAAACTATGCAATTAAAAAGAGTAACTACATGAAGATTCTCTCCCTGGGTCAAGGTCTGTCCATCTGCCCAAAGGTCTTTGCCAATTGCTAAACGATGACAATAATGACCCTTGTACTGAGCACACAGCCCAAGGCTCTAGGCACCATGCTGAGGAGAATGCTTCTGATGCAAGATCTATATTTTAGTGACTCTCTGAAGGAGGTATGACCATATCCGCATTGTTAGTAAAGAAACTGTATGACAGGGAAGTTCTCTTCGCTTTGTTTATAAATCCACTGTTCTTGCCAGTATGCCCAGAGCTACTACCTGGAACTTCCACAAGGAATCCCTGAGCATAGCTTCTGACCTAGAAGAGAGAGACTTTAAAGCAACCACGATGGCATCAAGAACCCTGCTTATACCACTCTGTAACAAGGCAGAACAAAATGCTGTACTATACTGTATGAAGATAAATGAAAAGTCAGGTTTATCTCACAGAGGAAGAAGAGGAACTGAAGACACTGCGGAAAACCCAGAAATGGAATTGTTTGTCTGTTCAGTCCATGGGCCCTTTAAATCTGAGGGGGGTTTTGGCATCTATACATGGCAGCGTTCTTGTGACATAATTTACATATGTCATCACATTTAATTTCATAACTCAGAGGCATAATTATGTTTTATCCTTACTTTATTGGACACATCTTTAAGAACACTGAAACTTGAAAACCAAGTGAAACGAAGCTGACATCAGAACCAGCACTGTGTGACAACAAAAGCAGCACACAGGGTAGCTTGGACAGTCTAAATTCTTATTACAAAAACAAAACAAGTCCTCCTCCCTGGTGAATTATCTGATTGCCACTAAGGAGGAAATCCCCCACCTTCCTTCCAAGTCCACTCAGCCTGGTAATTGACATTAACTTGTTATCTGTTCTACTGGTGGTCTGATGCCTGTTAATGCAGGACACAGAATTTGGTGTGTCTAAACAGTCTTTCATACCAGTAAGAAGCATGGCACACCATTCTAAATGATCATGGCTGCTAGTATGGTAGAGTTCTTCATGTTAGACCATTATGCTAATCTAAACTGTCTTTATAACTAAATCTAACCATAACGAATTGATCTGTCTTACAGAATGTTTTTCCTTCTCCTCCTATTCCAACTGCATATTCTGAGATGTTACTAGCTATCCTACAACCTCCCATAATCCTCCGGAGTCAAAGCATAGAGCTCAAAACATGTGGGCAAATTTTAGCAGAACATCCCTGATGAGTAGAACTCCTTACTCCCTTCCAGGAAGGGAGCGTCATGCAGAGAAAAGGGAGCTGGGGACTGGACTCGAAAGTGATGCTGACCCCATCTGAGCTGCACGCTCAGGCCTCTCCATCACTCATGACAAAGGAGCTGGGTCTCGCAAAGAGTGCCATCAGTGTTGCCGCTGCCCTTCACGTGGGACCTTCAGGAACAAGGAATGAAAGTTCAGCTTGGCAAGGATAGAAAGGGAGAATGAACCCAGGACTAGAAGTTTCTAATATTATTACCTTAAAACATTATGGCTGGTGGAAGTTATAGAGTTATAAAAGTTTTAAATATGCACTGCTATAATCTCTGAGCAGATCCCTTCTCCCTTTCCCTGGTCTGTCCTACTGTATGTCAGAGGGAAATGTGAGAAATTAGTGCTATAACATGGCTTATTGCCTCTCCATCTCTTTCTTTCTCTGCCTTTCCAAACTCACTCCAACCCCATGTGTATACCTGGTCTGGTCATACTGATTAATCCGTGAAATTAGGTACATTTCTTGGTATCTATTACTCAATATCTACCGAGCAACTGCACTACCAAATGTATTTACTAAGTTCCAACTTCAGGCAAGACTCCGATTACTAAAAATTTTGAAATTTTCCGCACATATGTGTGAAAATGTACTTCCATATGCACAATTGTACTTTCTGGTTGGGTGTTTCCTCACCCACAACCTAAGCACTCACCTCCACGATATGATGAATGCATGCTGGATTTAATTTCAGAGACCCCTCTCCTATTCACATCCATGAAAACCAAAGCCAACTATACCTACAAACCCCTCCCCGCACAGCTATGTCCACCATTCACCCACCCCTGTCCGGCAGATCACTGTACTCCAGTGCCCTCAGCTCTCCCTCTTGTCTTTGTGGACTGTCAACTCACCAGCCTCCTCTGATCTCTGCCCTCCTTTTCCTCCAAATTAAATTTCAACTTTTTGTAAACCTCTGTGAAAATGACAAGCCACTGCCAGAGCTGTCTTTTAATACACAAAAGCATAAATAATGCCATCCATCAGGACTGTCACTCAGAAAGATAGATTGCTAGTTGTCCAGACCCCCGAATGACACCAAAGCCGAAGTTAGAAAGTGTCTCTTTTCTTTTCTTTAGTCTCTCTCTCTCACTCACATGCTCGCTCACTCTCTCTCTCTTTTATTTGCCGGACTGCTTGATTCTGATTAATGGTCCTGTCAGGGTGGGATTCCACTTGCTTGGATAATGAGTCAGGAATGTATTCCCTGTCACAGGCGCAGCAGATGTCAGGGGCAGAAGGGCTCAGGGATGCCAGAAACAATATACAGTTTCTTCCTAGTCCCCTGACAGGCCAATATGCTGCACAAGGTCTAATTTATGTAGACAAAATGCAGGCAGGGCTGCAGCAACTGCAGAACTGCCCCAGAAAGCCCCAGCTACAAAGCAATAGCAAGCAGGGCCTGTGGGCTGGGGTGACCTGCAGCAGACTGGTAATGAACATGAGCAGAGACTCAATAGCGCAGCCTCCCAAGACCCTAGACACACAGAGCGGCCTGGGACCCCTTTGGCTTCATTAAACTGCACTTTACATCATTATGGGAAGAAATCAAATAGGGCAGAGGGCTTCTGTTTCCTTTAATGGCTTGATTAGGTTATTCACTGCCGAGTTTGGCCATTATCATATTGCAGCCACGAAAGGCTGCTGAGAAGTGTCAGCTGCTCTAGCCAGACACCATCCTGCCCAACTGGACTGGTTTGATCTCTGACGTCCCTGCACTGACAGAGACTGTCAGGACTCCCCATCATTCCAGCAGTGCTCCGGGGAACAGAGCCAATCCTTAGGCACACATCGCAGTGCTTGGTCTCAGCCCCGGAGTGCACACGTATGCATATAGTCAATCTGCCCATGTGAATTTTGTGCATATGCAAGCACTGCTTTCTAAAAAAAAAAAAAAAAAAAGCCCTTGTAATGCTTCATGAGTTATGACATTAACGTAGCATATATTTCCCTTAGATATTAAAATATGACCTTATTTCCTTGACAAATGACAAACAACTCAAGCACTTAAGTGCTAAGGACACATGAGAATCAGATAAATGAAAATTAGGCATTGAGGGCTGTCAAATCACCCTGAATTGGAAGACAAAACTCTCATTGCAATATGTTCACCACCCTCCATTTTAACCCTAACCTTGTCACAAGATCTCCTGTTTAATAAGAAATAAATAAACCTTTATAGAGTTCAGACTGTAAGTTTCAAAGCTTCTTGTTGGGCCTCCAGACTTTGTTCAGTGAGTATAGGGTCGTGTAATAAGCCCTCTGGCTTCAGGTCATAAGTGGTGGGTCCTGCTCATTAAAAGTCGGCAAGCGACATGATTGGGTTCTATGGCCTAATCAACATGTTACAAGCTCATTTGATTTTTCTTTCTTACAAATAGTATTTCTTCCATTTTATTGCCATGCTTTGATCTTTTGCAAAGTATCTATTTATTTTTAATTTTAAAAGGATGTTGCTATTCTGGGAGCAGTGAGACATGGCAGAAAGTGTGGGTTTTCTGAAAGGATAGGGCTGGTGTTTAAGTAAGGCGCTACCTGGAGAGAGATTCCAGGCTTTGGGAAATCACTGAAGGGCTCTGAGCTTTGTTCTTCTGAACTGAGCAGCATGGCGACCTGGAGGAGCTTATAACCATGCATATGCAGCACAGAGTGAGCGGTAAGCTTTTTGTTAGGATTTTCTGAAAACAAGGCAACAAATAAAATATAGCAATTATTGTTCTACAGTTTGTCCCAAGGTCATTGATTGTTGGCTGCTACTACACAGCTAAGAGTATAGCAAAAAAGAAATTAAAATGGACCCCCTGAAGTCATCGTCCATTTTAACTGAGTTTAGATACACTATCTTAGTTACTTTTCTCTCATTGCTGGGATAAATACCCGACATTCAAAATGAAGGAAGGAAAGGTTTATTTAGCTCCCAGTTTGTGGAGTTTCAGTCCATGCTTGGCTGGCTCCAATGCAGAGAGGCACATAGCAGATAGCATTAGTTCATGGCAGCAGAACAGCAACAATGGCGACAGAGGCAACAGAACAACCAGGGAGCAGAGAGCAACAGCTCTAGTCTGTTTCTCTGTCTCTCTTTAAACTACATCAGGCTGTCTGCCTCAGCCTATCCATCTCAGGCCACACTTACAATTCCCAACAGTACTCAGACTGATAATCTCATCCATACTAAAATACATAATCCCAGTGATCAAGAATCAAGTCTCAAGCTCTAGAAGTCCGTGCCCATGATTGCATGAGTCTTTGGGGGGACAACTAGACGTAAACCATAATATACACCAAGTCTTTTCTTTCTCTCTTTGATATATTTCTAGAAGCTCAAAATTATATTCACAGCATCTTCTAAGTTTTGACTAATTATAAAAAAAAAAATACATCTAAATTCTGGAGTGCATTCATATTCTCAGGATGCAGACCCCAACTTCAGTTAGAGCAGATACCTAAGAGCCAAAGCTGGGGACTCAGAGTCACTGAGCACTGAAGAGGTGCTTTCCTACTTCACATATACCAGTTTCAAGTAAACTCAGTCATCTCTTCTCAGATCTTCCAGACCCATGCCCATTCTACATGCATCCTCCAATTTTGCCTCTCTGCCTATAAACATAACCCTGTTGATTCCAGGAGGGGCCTGTCCTGATCTGTCCTCATGCACACTACCACTAAGTGGCCATCTGAGGTCTTTACAAGCAAATACTGTGAGAAAAGAGGTCAGTACCAACTGCTTTCAGTCATTCATCTCCCCTAAGGAGAAACCCTACATTGTTTAATGAGAAAAAAATAAACTTCAGAAAATAGGAGCAATAAAATTCTCTATATATTAAATATGTATTTATTTCAATTAATTTAACTTCTAGAGAATATTATATATATATATGTATATATATATATATATGAAATTTAACAGTATTAATAAACAAAGGGTCAAAACATTATCAAGATTTTATTTGTATATTTAAAATTAATTTTAAAATAAAACAAAGAAAAGGAACTGGAGAGGCTAAGTCCACAAGACAAGCTTCCTGAAATCCCAACCTAAGTCACCAGCTAAGGCTGGACACAGATTACTTTATGCAGATCAAATGGATATAGGGAACTTTCCTTGCAGATGAGAGGTCCTGGGTTAGAGTCCTCAGCACTGAATGTAAGTATATAGAAACAAGACACTGAACTCTCTCTAGTCATCTTGAATTTAGTGGAGAATCATCTGGTCAGGGAAAATATTGCAATATAAAAAATCAATTTTTTAAAAAGTCAGAGGACTGGGGATATAACTCAGAGGCTTAAATGCCTGTTTGGCAAGTGCAAGGTGCTGAGTTCAATTCCCAGTACCACACTTTAGACATTGTCCAAGCAAGAAGAGGCTATAGCGGTAGCTGGCCCTGGAGAAATAGTAAAGGGAGGTCAGAAGGCCGGCAACTAAGCTGACAGAGGACAGGGGCTGTCATGTGCTGTGGTGCTGCCCGCCAAAGAGAGGTTCCAAAGCAGCGGCCTGTATGAGGCCTTAAAAAGAAGGTTTTCATAAGAAGACTTCCATGTTACAAATTGTTCTTTCAACTTCAAGCTCTTGCAATGTGCTTATGCATTTGAATGTATCACTAAGAGGCCATGGCAGGGCAAGGAAATTACCATGCACAAGGTTCGAGGGTCACATTACCACATGACAAACCATCAGCTAGGTAGGTTGGCAGCCAGAGTCCACCTCCTCCAAAAATAAGCTACAGAAAGAAATTTATAGGCATCTTGAGGGAAATAACTTATTTTGTAAAATGAGCTGCATTTGTACCACCTTGACCTTGGAACATACCTGTTTTGGTTTGGCTAAGCGCAGTTCATCCATCACAGACTATAAAACCCAGGGCTGAGG
Organism: Myocastor coypus; assembly: GCA_004027025.1. NCBI lineage: Eukaryota > Metazoa > Chordata > Mammalia > Rodentia > Myocastoridae > Myocastor > Myocastor coypus. The sequence goes on along the minus strand of PVJA010005744.1, from coordinate 62,986 downwards.
TGCTAAGCAAGGTCACCAGAAAGACGCCAGAGTGAGCACACTGGAACAAAAACGGAGTGGAATGGAAAACTAATTTTTGGTTCTAGTGACTGAACTATTTCCAAAGGCCTGCCTGTTCCAGGGTACAGGAAGGAATGGTGTGGAACCCAGCCCTGGCTGGTTTTTTGCCCTTGTCTAACGTAGGTTCAATGCTCTGGCCTAGCTGCTGTGTGCCAAAGCCATGCAATGATCAGAAATGGTGACTCCATTCTCTGTGAAGGGTTATGAATTGTAGCTGAAGGACATTTCTGCTTGAAGTCATTTTTCCCCCAGACAGGGCCTTAAATGTCCCTACAAAGTCCTAGCAAGGAAGCAAGGAGAAAAGCTTGAGTTAATAGTTAGTTTATCCTTGGTCATGTACAGTTGACCCACTCATTCAGTTTTGCTTTCACCTTTTAAGTTACCCAGGGTCAACTTTAGAGCAAAAATATTAGATGAAAAATTGAAAATATGTAAATAATAACTCATTTTCCAGGTGATGTGCACTTACCTTGTTTCGCTGCATGCCTCCCAGAGCATGTGGCACCCTCTGCCTGCTGTACCCAGTATCCATGCTGTGTCCTTTGGGTTGTCAGACTGACTACTGGGCTATCTCGGTGCCAGTGTTCAATAACCCTTATTGTACTTAATAGTGGCCTCAAACTACAAGAGTTGGGAAGCTGGAAAATTGGATTTCCAAAAGAGAGCTTGTGAAGTGTTCCCTTTAAGTGAAAAGCCAAAAATACAAAATATTTTGAGAGAGAGATATCAGATTCATGATATGTTGTTACTTTATTTTTTCTATTTTTATTAATACCTTAATTTATCAATTAAACTTTTCCATAAGTATGAATGTACAGGAAAAATGTAATATAGATAAAGGTAGGCCCTATTCATGTTTCAAATATCCTCTAAGGATCTTCAAATGCACAGTATTTCCTCAGAATAAGACAGGACCTCTCCATGGGTATCCTGTCTCCATGGTAACATCTAGATTTTTTTCTTCCAACTCCTTGCAGGCCTCAACATTTTCCTTCCATCTTAGTAAGTCACCTGCCTTACAGCCAGCTCAGCTCCAATCATCCCTGCCTTTGTTAGTGTAAGATGCCTAAATCCTTCTCAGGACGTAGGGTGTAGCCTAGGAAGCCATGAAGGGAGCTTTCGCTCACAGTCCTCCGCAGCCCACTCATCCTCAGATGCCTTGTGACTACTGGGCTTACTTCTCTTCCACACCACTGGACCTACCCAGCATCTCCTAATGCTCTGTCTTGAGTGTTGTTCCAAGATTTCTGAGCCTCTACAGCCCCTGTCTGCACAGTCCACCACAGCCCACAGGAAAACTTCCATGGTCACAAACTCTGTCAGGCTCCTAACCCACTGTGGGAAGAATCAAGAGGAACTTCTGAGTGCTGTGCCCTGAACCTCCATATTGAGTCACATGTACATTTATGCTTGTACATTATGCTGGAGCTTCACTGCATCAAATCTGTCTAATTCAACCTCATTGACACTTATATACTGGTTTTTCATTGTGTCTAACTCTCTCATCACTTCAAATATCCTTTCTCCACTTCCCTCTAATTTGGCCTTATTCTTTTAGACTCAACACCAACATCACTTGCTTCATAAAGACTCCCCTTGGGTCAGTCCCACTCCAGAATTACTGTGCTCTCCCATATTCTAACATACCCTTAGAAGCAGCACCCGCCACTCTATATGGCTATCCTGTGGGACAGCGTGCCCCAAGTACCAAGAGCTCCTGATGATCTAATCCAACTACCATGGCTCCAACCCCCAGTGTCTGGAATACGGAAGGTCCACAGGAAATGTTTTTTTTAAATGAACTATCAATGAGGCTAACACACTCCAAGCACTATATTTATCCCCACAAGCTGCCCAGATGTCCTCCATCTGTTGTCATTCCCAAACCCATAAAGGAACTCCACCTGATTCTTGGCTAACACTACTTCTCCTACCCTGTGCCCGTGTGCAGGGCTCTCATCAAGTTCATAGTTGGCTTCAGCCTAGGAAAATAAATATGCCTCCCCTTAGACACAACACAGCCAGCTCATTTATATGGGAAGGAGACTCCAGGCCCCCTGGACAAAGCAGAAAGAACAGCATGAAGAGTTCCAACATGAGTCACTGCCTCCCTCAGCCCAGCCTCTCTCAAATATAGGCCCTTCTGCTCCTTTCACAAAGGTTTATGTTCTATGTCATTAAGGTTTGCTGCCAAAACACAACATGTTTTTCTTTAAAGGCCCTTGTTCCCACTCAGAAGTTTCTTAATCAGAAACAGTGACTAACTGTTAAAGTCAAAATAAAGGAAATAAAATTAAATATCCCAATTGCTTCTTGCTGGTTTCAGCTTTGGTTTCATTTTATTACTTTCTTAACAAGCCTTATGTCCAAAAGGACTCCCTAGTGTCCCATGCATTCTAGTGTGGAGGGACAGAGCTCCAGTGCCCAACATAATGCTTGAGTTATGGTTTCTCCACACCATGTGCAAACATGGACCCACAGAAATGCAAAGTGTGCACACTAAGAACACCCAGTGTGGCCTGTGGTTGGGGAACTGCAGTGGACTCTTGGGCTGCACAGATGGGGGGGGAGCAGTATTCATATGCCCTTCAGTTTGTCCCAACTGCCTTTCTTACTCCTAGAAGACCATCTTGCCAGTCTGCTTCCTTGATCCCAGAGAAAAGTAGAGGGGGGAGGAGACAGAGGGGGGAGAGGGGGAGAGAAAAGGAGGGGGGAGGGAGAGAGAGAGGCAATAGGAGTTAGAAGACATGTTGCAGAGGGCACATGTGAGCTTCCAGTTCACTTACGCATGTTGACGAGAAGAGAAGAAGGAAATCTCAGACCAACTTTGACCTCCATGGAGACAGAAGCTGTTCCCAATCAGCTTGCCCTGATCAGCTTAGCAAAAGCAAGAATCAGGTAGGAAGCAGGAAGACCACAATCTAAACCCAGCAGACAGTAAATAATGAAAGACAGTTAAGTAATAGCTCTCTCAAGATGAAAATCCAATGTATGCTCTGTCTTTCTAGAAATAGCACAAAAAATCTGAATTCATTTCTAACTTTGTTTAGAAATAAGTCCGAACGTAAATCACAAGAGGGGTGCAAAGGATTTTCGCATGACCTTTATTCGGAGCCACCCTTCGATGGGCGGGGCAGGGGCCACCCCGAGCAGTAATGGACCTGAGATGCGTTACCAGCCCCGTAGTCATCAAGTTGGCATGTTTGTCCCATTTGCATCGCTTACCTATAGAGGAACATTTTTTTTTTCTGTGTCATTTGGAAGTACCTATATTTTTTTTCACTAGTTTCTCCTTAATTACTTTAGTGTGTATTTCTTTAATAATAGGATATTCTATTAGTCATCGAATCTGGGAAGCTGAACATTTATGCAATACTTCCATGTAACAAACACAAAGTTCATTTGGACTTTGCTCTGCCATCTTCAGTAGCACTCCAGGTGACATTTTCCCCATGCAGACCCTAGTCCAGGAGCATGTCTTGAACGTGTTATGTCACTGTGGTCTGCTTTAACCCTCACTGCTCCTCGGCCTTTCTTTGTCTTTGCCGTAGTTAACAGTGACAAAGAAGGTGGCCTGACTTGCAGAAAACAGCCCTTGCTTGGGACTCACCGATGATTCCACACAGCTGGATGCAGGCTGTGCGCTCTGACCTGGAGCACTGTTCTGTCAAATGGATGCTCTGTTTTTCTCAGGACACCACTCCCGGAGGCACAGGAAGCCCTTCTTTCTTTACTGACAAGTTAATTCTTATCTGTGGCTACTCCACTGTATGATACTATTTTTTCCTTTTATAATTAGTCATTAAAAGTAATACTTTGAGAAAAGGTAAATAGCCTGTTCTTTCACAATACCCATGTAGATTTAGCAACCAGTAAATTTGCCTTGTATTCATTTGACTCACATTTATTACTGTCCTCCCTAATGTGGGTGCCCTAGCTTTCTCAGATTTTGCCAAAAGAACTTAAAGCTGTCCCTAGTGTTTTGGAATGTGTATGTGTTTGTTTTTGCTTTTTTTTTTAATTCATTTATTTATTTATTTATTTATTTATTTATTTATTTTGCGGGACCGGGGTTCAAACTGACGACCTTGCACTTGCCAGGCAGGCACTTGTGCCTCAGAGCTATCTCCCCAGCCCCTATTTTTTTTGAAAATTTTTTTTGCATGTTTTTGCTTTTTAAAAGATTTTCTCTTTCTTTATTTTTCAATACAGAATTTTCTAGATTCCTTTCCTGTTTTGAGCTATCCCTCAATCAGCTCTTCCTGATGAATTCCTGCTTTAAGTGAGAATCACCGTCCAGAAAACAAGATCTAGTGGGTTTCTGTTGCTTTCTGGAAGCCACTGCTAAGGTTCTATTAGTAGGCAGAGTTGGTAAATACATACTATTAAATCATCTGCTTGTATTACTACATAATTTCTGTTGGAAACAACTCTTCAGTGATATTTCTGGTATTTTTCTTTCATATTTGTGTTTGCTAACTTCATAGTGAGAATCTTAGCTCACAAACCAAACAAAAACAATTTTTGTTCTTGTTCATTTTACACAAACAAAATAGTTTTGGAATAGCCAAAAATTACTACTAAAAGTTCAAGATATGTTTCTATTTTTCCCTGATGACAATACATATACATATAGCACAATGTGAACAAGTTACTTAGAATAGTTTCTGTTCTTCTCTTTGGTGTGATAATAGAATCTACTGAAGTAAAGTCACATATATTTCTGTTTCCAAAGAGCTTTAGGGTTTTCCCCAACCTTATCGACTTTAACTCTTAAATTTAATAGTAAAATTCCACAAATTTAAAATATATAAAAAGATATACACAAAAAATTAATGCACTAGTCCTATGCCACTCAACCTGTCCCCTAAGTTCTATCCCTTCTAGATAGAACTAATGTTATTAATCTCTGGTTTATACTTTCTGAATATACTATCTCTAAAACGACCCAACAAAGTATATTTTCAAAATTAAAATTTTAAAAGGAATGTTTACATGTTTTCTTATTTACCTTTACACCAAAGTAGCATGTGATATTCCTTTTGGGGGGCTTTTCTATATTTTCACAGATTTTCAAAATTAATTTCATGCAAAACTATAAAAATATTCCTAGTATTTTAGTTTCCTAGTTCATAGAGGTGGGGGTGACCCAGTCTACACAACCTATATTTGAGCATTTATGATTTAATTTGGTTTTAAATGTACTGGTGATTCAACCCAGAGCTCTCACAATGAACTATATCCCCAGTTCTTAAATTTTTTTTTAAATTTTGAGACAAGGTCTCACTAAGTTACTAAGTCGTCCAAGGTGGGCTCAAATTTTCTATCCAAAATGCAGGGATTACAGGTGTCGATTCCTATATTTGAATATATATGTAACCTCTGAGATTTTGTGGTTACACATTGTACTGCCATGACTGACTTTGTGTTGAGCTCTTGTGTTACTGGAGGCGTACCTTCAGGGAAAGTGGCCAGTCCCAAGACAAGCACACTTAGAGTGGAGCTGGGTACTTGATTGGAGTGGTCTCATTTTCATTCATCCAGCAGCTTGTCTCTCTCTTCCTCCACAGCCTTGGTGGTGGGTACATAGGCATATTTCACTGAACTTTTATGAGTGAACTTGAATGCTTCTTGCATGTGTTTAAGTTGCATGCATTACCTTTCACATAGTGTTTATAGGATTTTTGTTGCTGTACTTTCACTTTTAAGAGTTCCTTGTGTGTGTGTGTGTGTGTGTGTGTGTGTGTGTGTCCATTGGTTGTTACATGTATGCTTGAAGTAATTTTTGCAAACCGCTTGTTATCTTTTGATTCACTCAAGGTGCTTCTGCCAAGCCTATTTTTAGGGGGCCTGGTGAATAAGCCCAGACCCTTACACATGCACAGCAAGTACTCTATCATTGAGCTACATACTTCTAGCCTACCACTTCTCACTTTCCTTTGCATCTTGATTTTGAATTATAGTTATGAGGCTTTCCCTACAACCAGATGAGAGCAGAATTCTTTTATTTAAAGTACACAATTCAACTTACATATTTTTGTGTCTGATCCATTTAAAATTATTTTAATGTGTGTGATGAGCAATTAATTAACTATCATTTTCTACATCACTACCCGACTCTCTCAGCACCAGGTATTAATAAGTCTATGTTAGCTACAATGAAAGATATGCCAACTTTGTTGTATACTAGTTATGCACTGGATAATAATGTCTTGGTAAATAACATGCTGCACAGAAAATAGTCATCCTATAAGGTTATAACATCTGGTGATGTCACAGCCTTCTTAGTTTGTGTAAGTGCTCTACCATATTTGCACAACAAAACAACCAAGTAATAAATTATTCAGAATGGGTCCTTATTACTAAACCATGCATGTTTGTACTAAATTTCCACATATGCTGCTTGCAGGTGCTTTAATCTGCTGAGCTATTTGGCTGGCCCTAATTCTGATAATTATTTGCTGATATTTTTGACTATTTGATCTATCTCTTTGTGACAATCAGGTATTGATTTCTCCAATTATAATTGCATTATTGCTTTTTTGAATTTTCATGCCTATTAATAACTGTCTTACATAGTTAAGTGTTACTGTAGTTGATACATCCATATTCGTGAATATTAATTCTTCCCCTTAAAGTTTTCCTCTAACAAGTATGTAAAGACTTTATATCTATTGATCATTCTAGGGTTGAAGTTCACATTTTCTGCTGCAGGATAGCTACTCACGTGTTTTGGTGAGTTTCTGTTGCATGAAAGGTTATGTTTCATCATTTGATTTTCAGCCTATGAGTTCCTTTTTGTATTAAATGTGTTTTTTTTTGTATATAGCATATTGTTGGATCGTGTTTCTTGATCCATTCTTCCAATCTGTTTCTTTGGTGTGTGAATTGAGACCACTTATGTTAATGGTTATTATATATATATATATAAAATACATAATTATAACTGGAGAAATCAACACCTGATTTATCTTTTTATGGTATTTTTTTTCAGATGTTTTCTTCTTTTTCCTCTCTGTTTAATTGCTTGCCTTCCCTGGTGACTTGCCTTTTGTTTGTCTTGGAATTGTTTTTTTTTTTTTTTTTATCTCTGGCTAGTATATATTTCAGTACTTGTTGTAGGGCTGGTTTGATGGTCATAAATCTCTTCAGTTTATTTGTAATGAAAGTATCTTCTTTCTCCATTAATTTTGAAAGATAGTTTTGCAGGGTACATCAATCTAGACTGAAAGGTGTTTTCTTTCACTACTTAAAATACTATACAACATGCTCTACTTAACTTGAGGGTTTGTGTTGAGGAAACTGTCATGAGTCTATGGACTTTCCTTTATAGGTCTGTTTCTTTTCTCTAACAGCTTCTAATATTATCTTCTTGAGATAGATTTCTGGAATCTTGACTATTATATGCCTGGGTGTAGCTTTATTTTGGTCATGATTGTTTGAGTTCTATATGCTTCATTTATTGTATGTCAAATTCTCTATCTGCATGTGGGTTACTTTCTGCTATTATTTCTGTGAAGTTTTTTTTTTTTTTAAGGCATTTATGTTTTGCTTTCTCCAGCTTTCTCACTGATCCCAATCAATCTTATGTTATTGTTTCTTGCTTCATCTTGTAGCTGTTATGTCGATTTTTCCTAATCTCTCGCAATTTTTATGATATATTTCTTTTCATGATCACTAATTGCAATTCTGTCTTCAAAATCTGAAATTCTATCCTCTTCTTCTTCAACCTATTGCATACACTTTCAGTGGAGGTTTTAAGCTCTTAGATTTCTGTTTGGAGGATTCTGCTTCTTTCCTATGTTGGCCATTTTTTATTTTCTTCATTTTTTTAAGTTCATCTATTCTTTTATCTGTTTTCTCCAATATCTTAGCATCATTTCTTTCTATACTTGAGAGATTATGTTCTCTGTATCTTCTTGTATCTGTTTTTTCACTTCTGTTGCTATCTTTTCAGGCAGTTCCATTATTTGATTTTCAATTTTAACTATCTCCTTGAGATCCAACCTTGTCCTGGGTCGGTTGGGGGCCTGGAGTTGTATTTTGCTTCTGCATATTGTCCTTTTCTATCTTACCTTTATTATTTCATTTTGTTTTCTATATTGATACTTCACTGGTTTTTATGAAATACAGCTTTGTCACTAGTATGGAGATTGCACTAGAGGTTGACTGTTCTTCAGGAATGTCTTCTCTCAACGTAGGTGATTTCTTATAGCTATCTAAAGACTTAAGTGCTCAATTTATAAAGGATGAAAATTATTTGGCTCACCTCTTGGTCCTATGGTACCGGGGTTGTGGTGATGATTATGACCTAACACAATCACTGTGTTGCCATACAGGGGAGAAAACTCTTTATAACATGTATGACATCCTGGCTAACATATCATAGCTAGAAATAACAATAGTTTCAAATATAGCCTCACTACTGTATGGATAAATTATGATAACTATTAACCTGTTACTTCTGACTGCAAAAGAAAATTCTATGATTATATAACAAAATCAAACATATAATGTTTATGTGTATGCAGTGATTTTTCCCCTTAGTGGGGTGATTTTACCATTATGCAGGAGGCAGGGGTATTGAGATGGGTAGGAGATGGGTTAAGAGATGAGTGTGGTCAAATATAGTAAAGTGAAGGTTGAAGCTTAAAATGTTTTCACCCAAGTTTTTGAAAACTAGAGGACCCAGGAGGGAAAAAGCAAAATAGAACACAAAGAGGAAGTCAGAAAGGATAGAGACACTGCACACTCACTTGAAAGTTTAAATTCAAGAAGTATTTAAGGAAAGAGAGAAAGAAGATCTATAAAAGAAAGCAAAAAGTAAAGGTAAGAAACCTAAACAATGAACAAAAACAAGGAAGAAAGAGAATGAAAAATAACAAAAGAAATAATGAAAAAGAAGACCAGAGAAGGAGAGGAGAGAGAAAAAAATCCAGATAGAAAAAAAAAAATTACAGAATTCAAAGCAAAACATGATGACACCGAACCAGAAGGAAAGAGCCAAACAGAAAGCTAGTGAGAATGAAAGTAGTGAAATAGCTCTAGTGTTAACAATTCTGTGATAGCATCCATATTTAATCCCAAAATGTGCTGGGTATGGAACTGATCTTGGACTCTGAATCTGGGGATTGGGACCAGTCTTCTGTTGGTGCAGTTCTCCAGAATTCAAATGTGGCCCCTCATTATTGCTCCTGACCTTTTTATGGTGCTGGTCTCCCTGATTACTGCGTCATCCACAGGCAAGTGTGTGCCCATTAGCCTAGGGCTTCACTGTTGTCCTGGGTCTCAGGTCGTGGGGTTCCAGCTGGCCCACCTGCCAAAGCAGGTATCCTTACACTTCTCTCATTGGCCCTGCTGTCTCACAGATGATGGAGAAGGCATAGTGCCTCCTCTGTTTTCTTTTGTAAAGTAGCCTTGAGTTAAGCTACTTTATATAATAATAGACTACTTTTTATAATAATAATAATAATAATAATAATAATAATAATAATAGTAATAATAATAGATGAACTAATGTATCTAATATATTTTGAAGAAGGAAAATCTGGACTTTTATTGGCAGTCTTTACATGACTATAAGGATCAGAAGTCATGTCAGCAACCTCCCACTTACCTTTACCCTTATCTCTATTCCCAATCACATGTAATACTGAGAAAGTGACTTTGCCCATCAGGGCAGGAAGAAATCAGTGTCATCTACAAATCCCCTCAAGAGAAGGAAGAGCTCTAGCTGTGCTCCCACCAATAGCTATCTGTTCCCCATGCACTCTCAAAGTTAAGGAAATTTAGGGCCCTAAAGCAGACAAATACTTGGAATTTGTTTTTATTTATTTCTGTGAACTACAGATAAATGTTTAGCTTTGAGGAGAGAATCAAGTTTATTGTTTCAAAAGGTATTGTATGGTAGAAAATTTGCTTAGATCCGAGCTGCTCAAAGCCCCTAGCTGACCCAGAGGTCTTATCAAAAACAGACCTCCTCACAGTGAGTTTATTAACGCTCTGGCAGGACTGCTACTTCTCTGCTCCTGCTGCAACATAGGAGCCCAGCTCTGCTTGGTGTCTCCTTGCTTTCCTTCTTATTCATCAACAGTAGAAAACAAGGCTACCTTCGATCTTGTGCCTACTAACAAATGCTCTTGGGTCAGCTATTTTTCCCATTTGCTAATTATTTCTTACTGAGCATCTACTGTGTGCCACATACAGTAGGGAATAATGAAGCAAACAGATGCAGCTTTGGTTTAGTGAACAGCTAACTAAACAGCGAAGAAAAGCTGGTGAACAAAGACTAGGTAAAGCAGCATTTCCAGGCCCAACAAGCCGTTTTCCATACTGTCATGAATAAAATGTGATCTACATTAGTCTAGGATCTTTCTTTCCTTTTCCATCTTTGGATTTGAATGGTATTTGTAAAACATCATATATTGACAATAACTGAAGTTCCAAAAAACAGAATGAATATGTCTTACTCTGTAACAAGAAATTCCCAGCAGCAAGACAAGGGTGCCAGCTCCACAGCCTCACCTCTCCTCTGGAGATCACACATCTTTGGGCGCTCTCTGACACCCCTTTCTGCCAGCATCTTTTTCACAGCCCATATTTTCTCATGGTCAAGTGTGAACACACTCACACTTCTTCTCCAGGTGCTGTTAAGACTACATTGCTGGGGAGAACTGAACTGAACCTGCTGATGCTCCCAAGCCAGGCACTGAAACACCTGGGAGAATGTCCTTTGAGTCACCAGATTTTGGTCTTTCAGGGTGTCGCATGAATAAAAATGTAACTCTTCTCTTTCTGTCCTCCTATTTCCCTCTACCCTCCTTGGGCCTCTCATCTTATCAGGAAAGTAATATAAATGAAGAAGAATGAGAGGAATGAACCACTTAGGTTTTCTTATTGACAATTTCATGTAATTTATCAACAAGTGTGGTTGATTATTTTATTTCATTTTACATATAAGAAATGGAGGTTGCATAGTCTCCCTAATGTAAGAACTCAAAAGAAGAAATAAAATGGAAAGGTATAATATAGTTAAATGGAAATCAAGAATTTAAGGATCAAACAATGGAGAGCTGGGAGAAAAATTATGAAACATGGTAGAGTAAAACCATGTGTTTATGTACAAAAGATGGTTCAGTCAGTGGTCCTAAAATCTCCAACAGGTCTTTGAAACTAGCAGGTAATTGGTAGAATTCACACCCTGACTAACTGTTTGTACCAATATCTGTGAACTAAGCAAGTACACTGAGGATAGCAATGTGTAATACTAAACCCATGCTTGGAATACCTATTACTCTGATCTTTTAATTAGGCACTACTTCTAATGTCATATCAATTATTGCTATACTCTCTCTCAAGTAAATGTTTAAAAATAAAAAAGAGAGAAAGGAAGAAAAAAGGCAATAAAAGAGAATATGAGATAAGGAAAAAAGGCCATAGAAGTGTACCGCTACAATTTTGTAAATGGTTCACTTCTTAAATCTCTATGTAACAACGCACTATTGTTTTTTTCACATTTTACCGGGATTTAAAGTTTAGAATATCAACAATTGAAGAAAAATACCTGTTTCATGTTATGTCTAACGTTTTTGATATTCATGAAGATAGTGATGTTAAGCTCAAGTGTCTATCTTATAAGGAATAATATTATTAAGCTTCTCTTCTGGAGGGCTAACAACTTAAGTTGCCAGACTAAATAATTAGAGGGAGAAAAAGCAATACAAGAATACCCAATATCTTGGCTCTAGCCCTTCAAGGTCAGTGAGGACACAACACATAAGAGAACCTGTACTATAATGGTCTATAACTCAGTGGAATCCCAAATTTCCTGTTCAAAGTGATTATGGGACTGTGGGCGAGTGATCAGTGATGTACAGTGTGCCTAAGGAGAGTTATCTTAAAAGAAAACATTCTCTTAGGCTTTCACACAGAGCAAATTGGTTTAGCAATGCCCATGATTCATTCAGATGGTTGACACTGAAAAAAGTTCTTCAAGTCGCAGTACATGGTTTCAAGGTAAATCTTGAGGGAACCTGACTGACCTCGTCAGATATAAAAGTTATACATACAGCTACTTCCTCTTACTTCAGTAAGAAGAAAGATTTGTACTAACAGTGTTTAGAAAAGTTATTATGTCTGTATCTTATACTCTGAGCAACTACAATGAAGACAAAATTATACATTGTATTAATTATTGTGGCTTTCCTAACTTGTTCTGAAACTCTCTCATTGTTCTTTCTTTCTAATTAAAATTAATAAAATAAAATAAGAAAGAAAAAAATTGAGGTTGGAAGTGTTCAAGTGGGATCTTAGATATAAATGGCCTAGTCTCCTAATTCGACCATATATTGGGTTCATTGAAAGTAGGTTGCCTACAGTCAACATATTCAACTTGTCTATTATAGTCATTATTTGCTTGGAAATAAGTGCAATTTATGTTAGCTTACTCCACTGTGAAAAAGTACCTGAGGTAATCAACCTATGAGGTAGGAAGGTTTATTTTGCCCAACAGATTCTGTGGTCATTGCCTCTGGACCTGTGTTGGGATAGCACAACACTATAGGGGGAGATGTTTGAGAAAATTTTCCCATATGATGGTGGCCAGAAGGGTCCCAATACGCTTTTCAAAATCATTCCCCACTGACTTCACTTCCTTCAACTAGGCATTGTCCTAAAGGCTCCACCACTTCTAAATAGTGCCACAAGCTAGTAACCCAGCCTTTAACACATAGCCCTAGGAGGACAGTAATGATCTAGGCCATGGCACAAACTTAGCAGGGCTTACTGAGCCTGCACTGTGCTGCCCAAACCCCACTAGATCCACTCTGAGCTCCATGAATCTCTGAGCTAGTATGTCAGCATTCACCCTTAATGCTCAATGATGTATCTGTGAATGATGAAGCAATTGGCTTTGGCACAGCTCAGCCTTGACTCCCGGGTCATGATGTTTGTGTGAAAGAATCTGAGTGAGCACCTAGCTTGAGCACATGACTAACATGAGCCAAAAGAGCATATTGGAAAGATCAGCTGCATCTCAGCTCATGTGAAAATCAGAAATGCCAGCAAATTTTTCCATAGTCTTCTCCAATGTTCATTATAAAAGAATCCCCATATGGCAGATGGCTATTAGCTCACTGTGACCTATATAAATGTCAGATGTAAAACTATTGCTCCAGCAAAAATCTCAAAATAAATAACAACAGGAGGGGTGTGATTCTGTTGTCATCAGTATTTACAGTTTATGCACTTGGGCTGTTCCATTCTCCAGCCAGAACAGAAATGCTTTCATCCCTCTGGGGAATTCAATTAGCAAGAGTAATACAGGAAGTATAGTCCCACGTGAATAACTCACTCAGATGAAAAATAGCTATCCTTAAAAGGCAAGCCAGTGCCTGGGAAGGATGGAATGGCTATGGAGTATTGCTTAACTCATATTTTATAGAGTTATCTCTAGATCTGTGTTCTTATAACCAGGCTTACTAAGACAGAAGAAAGATCGGCTTCTCTCTCTTCACACTTGGATAACCCCAAGAAGAGAATGCTTTTCCCATAAAGAGGAAGATCCCAGATCTCAAGAAATATGAAACAAATTATTTTTGTATAGGACATAGAGAATCAACTCCCTCCTTACTTGAAATTCAGATTCTGCCTGACAATGGCCAACACTCAGAGATCTGATTTCCACCATGATCTCTCGCTCTCTCTCTCTTTCTTTCTCTCTCTCTCTCTCTCTCTCTCTCTCTCTCTCTCTCTCTCTCTCTCGTATATACATATAACTTTTATATGCATTCAAAATAGATATATGTAACATAACTGTTTGGCACTTACTGAAGTTTCTAATACAACACAATTGAAATCTGGTTCTCCAGATGAACTATTGTCAGAATTAAATAAGATAAAAATATGAAATGTGTAACAATCACTTGAATAAAACAGGCATGCTATAATTTTTATTTCTTTTCTTAAGAATGTACAGATCCTACTTCAAATCTGTTTCATTCCATTATTCCTTAGTTTTAAATCAATAACTATTAAAAACATTCCAGAAGTAATTTCTGATGGCACTTTTACCAATAACTGACAGCTACTCAGTTGGCAGCGTGGCTAGCCATAGATTTTTGGAGGCTTTATTGTGAAACGGAAGTCTTTGATTTAAATGTTGTTTTCACTTTTAACTTGCAAAAATATAACATTATATAAGTAACACCTAAACTATGATACCAAGCCAAGATTTAGATTAGAAGCAAAGTTGTACATTCCTAAATAAACCTCCCAGTTGCGGGAAAGTAGTCAGTGTGCAAGTCCTGAAGCTTTAATTCTTCTATCCAATGACTAATACGGGCTCCTGTCTGACATACTAAGACTGGGCAGTTACCCACATCCACTTCTCATGTGTGCAGCATATAAAGGTTTGACAGCAAAAAGTCAATGTATTCTGTTTCACTGAACTTCAAAACGCTCTCAGAATAGCTTGTGAGTCCTAAGGAGCGGATGGCCTGATCTTTATTTATACTTGTTAGTAGACACTTTGCCTGCAAATCTCTTACAAAAGCAAATCCACAACTGTTCCATTAAAGCCATATTCTGAAGGTGTTTGTTTTCCACACACACACACACACATGGACACACCCAGAGAAAATATTATTTATGAGAACCTAATCACTGCAGTCTTACACTCTGAGCACCACTCATACTCTGGAATGAGTCTTAGAGATAAAGCTCAGTTATTTACCATTTGGTGCACATTTGCATGCACACTTTCCAGGCCAGCATTGTGGTAACATGATAGACTAAGAACTTAAAAGCTTAATGATTGAACAGAGGAAGTAGTCATTAATTATAGCTCACAAAATATTGCTTTGAGAGTTATGAAAAAATCTACTAGAGCATGGATAAGAACCATCTGTATAACAGATCTGGTAACAAAGCTCTAGGAAGAAGGAGAACCATATGTGAAGGTATAGACACCACAGCGTGAGAGACAATAGCAGGCTCAGGATATTGCAGACCTCAGAGAAGCATATAATTTATAGGGTCACACAAAGCCAAAGGCTGAGAAGCTGACTACAGAGAGGACCTGGTCACAAGGATGCTCCATCCTCTGGAAGATGTATAGGAGTTTGTTTCCCACCTGCAGCCTGCAAACAGCGCTTGTGCTTGCTACTCAAATCCATTAGAAACTTCTGTCCACTCCACCCTGAGAGTCTGTCCTTCATCTGACCACCTCTCATCTTCTCCCCTGCTCCACTACTAATCAGGCTACCCTTCTGTCACCAGGTGTTCATGAATAGCCCCTCCTGAGCATCTCTTGTTTTGCACTTTGGAGCCCGTATCCTACCACTAGTGCACTTGTTACATGTGGAAAACCTAAGTGATGTGTCACTGATCTTCTGCTCAAAAATCCCTATTTCACTTAAAGAACATGGCTTGGCTTGTCCAGTCTGACCTGACCACTCACCATACCAGCTTCCATGATCTCACCCACTCATCTCTAGCCACATTGAACTACAAGCTCTAAACCTCCAGAGCTTTCATCTTGTAGGCCTAGAGACCTTTGAAGCAATATGTCTATGAGCCCCAGTTCTCCTCCTTCAGGTCTCTGGCCAAATGCCAAGAAATGAAAGAGATTTCCGTTGGCTACCTTACTTTAACTGACAAACCTCTCCTGCCTAGCTTCTCCCAATCCATTTCAATGCATACATTTTCTTCTCTCTCTATGTCACAGTACACATTGACTGACTTGCCTTCTCACCTGTCTCCTGGTGCTCTGGCCACAGCTGGAGCCTGAGCTCTTTGTAGAAAGGCATTCGGGTCCCTTTGTGCTCTTGCCTTTGACCTAAGAAAGTGCCTAAGAAAGCACTTACACATTCTCAGAACTCAGGGCAAAGCCACTGATGAATAAACAAAGATAGGAAGGGAAGAAGAGCAGATAGGTTCAGTGCTCCATTCTCTGCTATTCTCTGTTCTATACTTTAAGGTTTATAGTAACTTTCCAGGGCAATGCAATAATACATAGCAATTCTCCAAGATGAGTATAATTATTACATACTCCAAACATATGCAATAAAAATGCAAACAGAGTCCCCTTACTGAAGCAGCTGATCAGGAATAGCAACAAAAATAACAGCACAAAGAAATTGGTGGCAATGACCCTGAAGAATCCTGAGTACCATAACATGATGAGATGTGATGTACGGATGAGTGAAGGTCCCAAGCCAGAAGGCAAGAAAGCTGAGACACAGGAGCCTGCTGGCCTGCAGGAGAAGAACAGGTGTGTGTAGTCAAGTGGAAGCCAGAAGAACTTAGGGATGGGAGGGATGAGTGAGAGAGACTCAAGGTAAGAAGAGTCCTTAGCCAGTGATATGAAACAAGACCAGGGAATGG
Organism: Myocastor coypus; assembly: GCA_004027025.1. NCBI lineage: Eukaryota > Metazoa > Chordata > Mammalia > Rodentia > Myocastoridae > Myocastor > Myocastor coypus. The sequence goes on along the minus strand of PVJA010005744.1, from coordinate 46,543 downwards.
GGCTCTGAGAGAACCTCCTGGTCATGGCTTGCACAAACGCCTAAAATAAAACGAGATAGAAGACAGGCAGGACAGTCTGGAGCTAGTCCAGTGACATGACCTGGGACCATTCAGGCTGTAGTGTACACCTAGGAAGTGAATACAAAGACGTAGAGCTCAAAAGAGGTGTATAAATCAGCAGCACTTAGGAGATACATGAACACATGACCTGCATGAAATTATCCAAGGAGAATGTGTCTAGTCAAAAGAGAACAAAAGATACTTCAAGAATAGGTGTTTGGGGGCCTGGCAGAATGTCTCAGTGGTCTAAAGGGCCTGCTTAGGAAAGCTTGGGCGGCTGCAGGGACTGTGGTTTGATCCCCGGCACCACATGCTGAGCCAGCCCTGCCCTCAGGGCAGGCTGAGCTGGCCATAAAAATAAACAAACAAACAAAAGTTCTGAAACAAAAAAAATAATAAATAAAATAAATAAAAAATTAAAAAAAAAAAAAAAAGAATAGGTGTTTGGCCAGCTGATGGACAAACCTGGAAGGCCTCATTTTTTTTTTTTTCCTGGCCACACAATTTAGTGCTTGTAATACATTACTCAATTCAGCTAACTCTTTAGTCTCAGCTTTCTCATCTGCCAGATAGAGTTAATAACAGTATCTGTCTTGTGAAACAACTATAGAAGTTAAATTGGAGACAATGTCCAAGGCTCAGGACCTAGGAAGAAGAGTCCAATAATATCAACTATGAGTAGCATGATCTGCTGTAATTATGTTAGTGTCTTAGCTACTATTCTCTCACTGCCAAGATAAGACACCTGACACCCAAAATTAAGGAAGGAAAGGTTTATGTAGCTCACAGTTTGTAGAGCTTTCAGTTTGTAATCAACTAACTCTAGGGCAAGGTGGTATGAGGCAGAGGACAATAGCTGAAGGTGGCAGAAGACAGCAAAAGCAGGGAGAGCGGCCGCTTCTCCTTCCCTATGTTGCAATCAGGCAACCTGCCCTAGGGTAGGTGTTACACTCACCATTCCAGTGCCCTCTTCTTGCACAAGATGAGCATGCTTACAGAGTGAGAGCCTTTGCCCTAGCCTGATTCATTTAATTAAATTTTTAAGCTTCTCAAGTTGACACAGTGTATCAACATAGCAACCAGGAACAATGAAAACAGACAGGTGGTACATCCTAGGAGAGACAGTCACCAAAGTAAAAGACAGACAGTTTTAGCAGAGGAGGAAGTGGCTAGTAGGATGGAAAGCTGATGAGAAGCCAATTATACATTCTTTTTCTTTTTGAGGTGTTGGGGGGAGTATTAGGGACTAAACTCAGGACCTTGCATTTGCCAGGCAGGTACTTGTATCACTGAACTACTTCCTCTGCCCCTAAACTTTCAAAAATGCAGTGAAGCTGTTTGGTGACTCTGCCCAAAACAGTGTAAAGAACATAATGAAAATGATCATCCTCCCACGCAGGGTGAGAACAGAAGGAAAAAAGCCAGATGATCCACCGTAGCTCCTGTTCAGCCTCTTTCTGGCTGCTAGATCTTGGGAAAGCAACTCAACTCACTGTGCCTTTACGCCTTAGTCTATAAAGTGGAAGTAATCAAATGCTTACAACAGTATCTGCCCAATAAAAGGTACTCAATTACACATTAGCACTCTCCTCCTGCCTCTTCTTTTCCTGACAGTGACAATATTAAAGGGCCCAGCCACAATATATTGCTGTACTACAAAATTATTCACCACAAAAGAAATCTTGGACTGTAATACACAGCTACATGCGAAGGAAACCTCAACTAGCTTAATGATAATACAATTCACAAATGGGACCTAAGCAATAATGAAAAGTCTAAATCACTGCATGCAGTCAGTGTCTTATTTTTCTCTTCTCAAAACTTGGGTTCCGCATTCAACAGGTTTCCTCACACTATCTAAATAGAACTATCCAGATCAGACAGTGACCAGATAGAACATAGAAATGCATTCTTTTTACACACTGCATTTATAGAACTGACATGTTCACAGCTTTTACTGAAATTTAACTCCTGTTAGCCTCAAAGGACCCAGTTTCAAATCTGGCTATAGATGGCTATTTTGCCCTAATGAGGAAGTATTTAGAAGTTTCTGGCTCTGCTATTAAATGACCAGTCCGCTGTAATTTTTTGCTCAAGTGACCTCATTTTTTTTTTTCAGAACCAGAAGGGGTTTAGTGGTCTCCCTTTCCTTTTTAAGCATTGTGCTCTGGGGAGCAAATGGCAAAAGCTCCATTTCTCCAAGCCCAGAGCAGAAACTGAGCACATTCATTTCCTGCCCAACCTCCCCCTGGGGAAGAGGAAGCCTTCTGTTCTTTGGCTGGTGAGGACAGAGTTAACCTGACCCCAAAGAAATGCAATAAAGGCTTTCCCCTCTTGTTATTCTGGCCTGACTGCTCTTCCCTTCCATGTCTATTTGCACGATCATAAATTCTGAACTCAGGAGGATACTCCCCGCCAAAGGCTACATGTGCCGGATGCCGTAATGTAAGCTGCATATGTTGCAAGAAGCTGTTAAATGGAACCAGTGAATGAAAACATGGCTCAATATGTAGGTCCCTAGCTTTCCTCTGCTGTGCAAGCCAAGGCCTCTCCCCTCAATTCTAACATTCTGACATGTCCATAAATAAAAGTTATTTTGGCTACCAGCTTGCCTAAACTATTCAGAATCTGCCTCAACTCCTGAGTGAAAGGTCAGGCTCTGCTCAGAGGACTGCCTGCCAGCCTGGAGTGCCCCACCCGCCTCGCAGTGAGCAGGCTGTGGCACACGGCATACGGCCAAACCTCGCTTCCCTTCTGTCCATGCCAATCCCCAAGCCCTCCTCCCCACCAGCTCTGCCCTCCTTCCAGTGGAAGGTGAGCCCGCAGATAGGCCCACTGGGTCAGCAGGGATGAGCCTGGCCCACTGCACTGAATCACAGCTCGAGCTTCCATTAAGCTAGAGAGGGGAAAACTCACTGAGTCATTTTAGCCCTGTGGCCCCACTTTCCCTAGGGCAGCACCAAGCTCAAGGCTAGTAAGCCTGTGGGCCTAGGTCTGGCCCTCAGATGTGCTTTAGGAAGGGGAGCCTTCACTGAGCACATCTCCCTTTCTTATCCTTGGTTATTGGGATAGGCAAGGTGACGCTAAGCCATCTGTCCTTCACCATATGGCCCTCGCAGCTCCATCTTCTGGACTTCATTTGATCTATGGTTTTGCAACTGCCTCTGCTCTTCTTAGCACCTTCTGAGTTCTAAGAATTTCTGTGGAAGTGACTTCTCTGTATCTGTTCTGTCTCCTGAGGCCTCTGCTCTGCCCTGCTAGTACCTTCTGTATTCTGCTCACTTTACCATAGACCCCACAACAAACTATGTAGTTATTGCAAAATGCCACTCTATTTAGTAAGTTTCTCACCTGAAAGAAGGAAGAGAATCACATTCCCAAAGACCAAAAATATTCGTCTCCTAGAGCTAGTAGGTTGGGTATCTATAATACACCGAAATCATCACACCATCTCATGCTGTATTCTGTAATAGAAGCTCTGAAGTTGGTCCATATATCTGTATATGCATCTTTTAGGCCAATAGCACAAAAGTATGCCCAATGCTTTTAAGAATACTGCTTTATGATTCCACTGGTTAGGGACAAGCAATTCTGAAAGGTTTCATTCACTGGAAATCCTACAAATATAGAGTGGGATGAATGAAAACTATAATGAAAATTTGAAATATTTATTCAGTATGAAGTACAGAACTTAGGACTGGGGAGATCACTCTGTGGCATAAGTAGCTGCCTGGCAAGTGCAAGATCCTGAGTTCAATCCCCAGTAATGTATGTCATGCAGGCCCCAGAACCCTGGGTACACCCTGCTGCATGGCCAGACCAGGGGTGGTGGCAAACACCTATAATCCCAGCATTGAAGAGGCTAAGACAGGAAGATCTCTATGAGGCTGCACTGTGTAGTGAGATCCTGTATCAAATAAATAAATAAGTAAAATTTAAAAATATATTGAACTTAATGTAGCAATGCTATGTATCAAGAAAGAGTTACAGTATGTTAGAAAGCCAATATATATAAACTCACGCAGGCAAAGTAGACATCTGCCTTCTTAATACTGGGATCCTTAGAAACAGTCAGTGCCCATAGTTTATGCTGGAAAGCTAAGAGGATCCTAAGGACTTCACCGTACACACCTCCAGATATGGTGGTGGCCACACCTGGTGCCCTTCCCTACTGCAGAGGCCCCCGCTCTGAGGCTACAGCTGTCACCACTACAATGACTTAAGGACCCATGGGATCGTTTCCCTCCCAAGACTGCTCCATTCACCTTCATTTGGTTAAGTGATTAAGTGGCAGAATGATTAAAACCTCAACAGTAGATTTACCGTTATTTTATTTTTACTTTTTTTCTGTATTTAGGACAGGGTCTACAGGGCCTCACTATGTAGATCAGATTCGTGGTGATTCCCCAGTTTTCAGTCTCCCAAGGGCTGGGGTGATGGGTGTGCACCACCACGCCCAGTCTCAATCTCTGTCTCGGCACACCCAGCCAGCAGGATCAGCATGGCACACTGGGGATGGAACCCTGGCCACTGTGCTCTGCCAGTGCATTAGTCCACTGAGCTATAATAATTTATATTTTAATACTCTTGTAACCAATGTGTTTTGTTTTTGCTTTTCTCATGAAGTAGAAATAGAGCTGCTCTTCAATAAACATTTTTAAAAATTCCTCAATAGGAATAGAAGAATGAAAACAAGACCAAAGTCCATCAAAAATGTAAAGAAGACTAGAAAAATATTAAGGAAACAAAATTTACTTACAATTTCATAACTCAGTGATCTGTTTTCCTCGTATTATGGTGTGCGCCTTTCCTGCTCATACCTGAAAGTGTGTACTGACTCATTTTCCAATCCATTCACAAGATCAGAGTCATCATTTAGCTTCCTGCCTTGCTTGGAATACTAAATTATTTTGTCATGTGAGCTTTGCACTATATCACTCAGTGTTTTACAAGTGATGATTTTAAGTGTATTTTGACACATTACACCTTTATTTTAAAAAAAGCATTTAGATTACTTTCAATGTTTAATTATTATAAATAGCACTGCAATAATATTGTGATGATGCATACTCCTTGCACACAGCTTTAATTATTTCCTTTTGAAATATGTCCTGATAGTGAAAAGGACTTGATCACTTTTATTATTAATTAATTATTTATTATTATTATTATTATTATTATTATTATTATTACTATTATTATATCTGATACAGGGTCTCATTATGTAGCTCAGACTTGTAATGATTCTCCTGTTTTCGTTCTCCCCAGCACTGGAATTACAGGCATGCCATGCTTGGACTCTGTGGCAGGCTCAGTACACCTCAGGTGGGGCCAACATAGCATGTGGGACCAGGGATCAAACCCTGGTCCCTGTACTTGCCTAAGCAGGCACTCAGTCCACTGAGCTATCTCACCAGTCCGACTCCTTTACAAGCATTGATTTAATTATGTTTAAACTGTAAATAACTGAAAATAATGCTGATACTAATAAATTTATTTGATTACTAGGTATGCATATAATGACTCCCAAAGGTATCAGGTCCCAGTTCCTCAAAGACGTAAATATTACCGTATTTGGAAAACAGCTTAGGAGCTACAATCGTGACATACCTTAGCACGAATTCTGGGTTGTCTAGGCGAGCGCTAGTAGCAGTCACACGAGTTCCAGAAGGAGATCAGACAACAGGAAAGAGGATGATGAGGCTACAGAAGCCACAGAGGTAGCAGGGTTGTGGCACCAGCCGGGGAAATCTACTAGAGGCTGGAAGAGGCTGCAGGGTGTGTCCTCAGAACCTGCAGAAGGAACACAGCCCTCCATTTGACAGTGGCCCATGAAGGGGATTTCAAACTCAGATAGTAGAAATATGAGAGAATAAATGTTTAATACTTGGGGGAGGGGTTGTTTGTTTGTTTGTTTTGAGGTACCAGGGATTGAACTCAGGACCTTGTGTTAGCCAGGCAAGTGCTTATTCTACTGAGTTATCTCCCTGGCCCAAAGGGACCAGGTTTGTAGTAATTTGTTACCGCTTCCACAGCAAGCCAATCAATAAGATTTAGCCTATCTTCATCTATTTATTGGCAACTATATTTGTTGAAAACACATTAGCATGTTTTTGAGTCATTGTTTTCCATGGCAAATTTGTTTTTTGGTTTTTTTTTATGAATTTAAGACAGGGTCTACAGGGTCTAACTATGTTGACTGGACTCATAGTGATTCCTGTTTTCAACCTCCCAAACTCTGAGATCACAGGCACACACCACCATACTAAGTCTTAATCTTTGTCTCAGCATACCCTGAGGGTAGGGCTGGCACAATACACCAGGGATAAGACCCCAGCTGCTGTGCTCTAGTCCACTGAGCTATCTGGCTGGCCCAACGAATTTGTTTTCATCTGCTGGCTTTTCTGGAAACATTTATAGTTGTGTATTATGTATGTACAGTTTCATTTAACCATATGATGCAAATGATCCCCAGTTTACATTAAATTTATTAATATTCTTATAGGTTTCTGCATGAATATGAGTTTTAAAATTTTGTATTTTAAAATCTTTCAGCACATTCCTCTGTCAGTTTTACTTTGATTTTATGTGATGTCAACTGCATTTTTTTTTACCCATTCATCTTTTGATGGGCACATGGGCTGTTAACAAGATATAAACTGTGCTGCTATAAACATGCATATATTATACGTGCATATGTCACTGTAGTTATGATGCTTTTACCTTTCAGGGAGGTACCTGGAAACAAACTTGCTAGGTCAAGTGAAACCTCTACTTTTAGCTTCTTGAGGAATCTTCATCCTTATTTCTATAGTGGTTATACCGATTTACATTCCCACTAACGATGGAGAAGTGTTTCTTTCTCCCCAGGACCTCAACAGCATCTGTGATTGGTTGATTTCTTGATGGTAGCTATTCTTTCTATAATGAGGTAGAATCTCAGTGTTACCTTGCTTCATATTTGCCAAATGAGCAGAGAGGTTGATCAATTCTCAAATATGTATTTGCTGTTTGTTCTTCTTTATCTGGGAAATATATATTCATTTCAGATGCCCATGTTTGGATTGTATCTTTAAATGAAGGGATGGTCTGGTTTTTTTTTTTTTTTTTCAGCTCTGTATGTATTCCAGATATTAATATATTTTCTTTGGAATATCTGGGAAAATTTTCCACTCCATAAGTTTTCTCTTCCCTCTGTTGGTGGTTTCTTTTTAATTTGATGTGGTCCCAGTTGTTGACTCTTTCTGATATTTCCTGTGCAATTGGGATTTTGTTTATTTTGCCAACAACTATGTCTTCAAGAGCTTTACCTACTTATCTTGTTTTAGATTGACTCCATTTTAATACCTCTATTTTTGATCCAATTTGATTTTAGTCTAGTACATGTTGAGAGACATGGCTCTAAGTTTAATCTTTAGCATGTGGAAAGCCAGTTTTCCCAGCACCATTTATTCAAGAGACTATCTTTCCTACAGTGAAGGTGTTTGGCCCTTTTCTCAAAGATAAGATAGTTGAGTGTACTCAGTCTTGTTTCTGGATCTTCTATTCTATTCCATTGATTTTCAGGTCTGGAGGGATTTTTTTGTATGGGGGAGTGATATTGGTTTTGCTTTTGCTTTGACTTGTTTGGTTAGTTGGTTGGTTGGTTGGTTGGTTGGTTGGTTGGTTGGGTTTTTGCCAGTACTTTGTTATTTTTATCCCTATAGCTATGTAGTAAAATTTAAACTCACAAACTGTGATGTCCACCCTGCTGCCTTACCCTTGTTGCCTTACTTTCGTTATTCTAGGTCTCTTCTAGTTTCATATGAACTTTAGGATTATTTTCTCTGGTTCTGTGAGGGGTGTCATTGGTATTTAAATTGAGATTAGATTATAACAGTTTGGGAAATATAGCCATTTTATTTTAGTTCTGCCTATTAAAGAACAAGGGATATGATGTTTTTATTTTCTGGTATCCTCTTTGATCTGCCTTTTTTGTACTACTGTACTTTTCAATTTAGAGGTCTTATCCTTCCTTTATTAGATTGATTCCTGTTTTATTTTTCTGATGCTATTATGAAATGTAATATTTCCCTAAAGTTTCTCTAAGTGACCTTATTAATCGTGTACAGGAATGCTATTTATTTTTGCCTGTTGATTTCACGTCCTGCTATGCTACTGAATTTGGCTATTAATTCTATGGGTCTTTTAATGAAGTTTTAGGGAGCTTTGATATAGAGTATCATATCATAAGGAAATAGTGATAATATTCCTTTGTTTTGTTTCTGTTGTATAATTGCTAATGTTTCTAAAACTCCGTTGAATTGAAGTAGTGATAGCGGGTATCCTTATCTTGTTTACAATTCTAGAATGAAAGTCTTCAGTTTTTGTCCACTTAGGATGATGTTGGCTGTTCCTTTGTCAGGTTGAAATAGACATTTCCTATTCCAGTTCTGTTTAGAGTTTTTATCATGGTTGAGAGTTGGATTTTATCGAGCACTTTTTGTTTTATCTGTTGAGAAGCTCATGTGTTTTTTCCTTGATTCTGTTAATGTAGTGTATTACATTTAGTGATTTGCACATGGCAAGCCATCACTGTATTCCTGGGATGACTTGCTGCATTCTGTTTGCCAGAACAGATAAGAACTATCTTATCTTATAATATATATATATATATATATATATATATATATATATATATATATATTGTTTTGGTGTCAAGTTAATGCTTGCTCCAAGGTATTACTTAGGGGGTACTGCTTTCCTTTCAATTTCATTTAAGGGTTTGAGGAAAGGTAACAGATTTCCTCTGAAATTCTTATAGAATTCAGCAGTTAATCTAAGATCTGAGCTTTTCTTTGTTGGTAAATTGTTTTTTATTACTTCTTCATCTTCACTGACTCATACTGCATTATTTAGAAACTTGTATCTTCTTAATTCAGCTTTGGAAAGTCATTGATATCTACATATTTTTTCTAAATTTTCCATCTTATTAAACTATAGGTTCTCAGTATATGAATGATCTTCTGGATTTCTGCAGGATCTGTTATTTCACTCTTTTCATTCCTCATTATATTGATATGGGTCTTTTCTTTCTTAGATAGTGTCATAAGGTTGGCTAGGGATCTGTCTGTTTTATTAATCTTTTAAAGAACCAACTCTTCTATTTGATTTTTCCTATTTTTAGTATCAATTGTATCAATTTCTGCTCTGATCTTTAACATTTCCTTCTACATATGAGATTTGGGTTTAACTTACCCTTCTTTCTCTGCAAACTTAAGATTTGATATTAGGTTATTTACTTGAGCTTTCTCTGTTTTTCTGATGTGTCATCACTGCTATAAACTTCTTTTTTTGTCTTTTTGAGACAGGGTCTCGCTATGCAGTTCAAGCTAGCCTTGAGCTCATTTTTGTAGCCCAGGCTTGTCTCAAATTTGCACCAATCCTCCTGCCTCAGCCTCTGCTATAAACTTTTAACATAGGGTTTCTTTCATTGTGTCCCATAATTGTAGAAACAAAGTTTTTCTTTAACCTCATCTGTGGTCCATTGAGTGATTATGAGAGTGTTATGAAGTTCCATGTAGAGTTATTATGATTTTTTTGCCATTTATTTCCAATTTCACTACACAACCATCCAATAATATCCATAGGATGATTTCAATTCCTACACACTTACTTAAGCATATTCTGTGAACTATTGTGTGATCTATTTTGGAGAAGGCTCCACGTGCCTCTGAGAATAATGTTCATCTGTTTGTGTTGGGTAGAAGCCAATATATACATTTATTAAGTCTATTTCTTCAAAGGCTTAGCTCAACTCTGCTATTTATTTGTTGATAATTTTGTCAATTTAATTTATCTAGTTGTAACAATGAGGTGTTGAGGTTCCCTAGTTAAACTACATTAGTAATTGCCTAAGTTTTATATTCATTAGTGTTTCCTTTATGCAGCTGGGTGCCATATATGTATCACTGTTAGGTCTTATTATTGAATTGTTCCCTTAACAAGTGTGCAGTGACCTTCATCTCTTCTGATCAGCTGTGTGAAATCCACCTTGTCAGCAACTAGAATAACTAGACCTGCTTTATTCTGAGTTTCTGATGTGTGGAGTATTTTTTTTTCCTTTTTCACCCTATGAATTTCTTTTTGTATAAAATGTTTTACTCAAAATTTTTGTGTAAAATGTATTACTCAGTTTTTCTAGTAAGATGTTCTCTTGTATGCAGTATATTGTTGGAACTTGTTTCTTAGCTTGTTTTTCTTTTTGTTTTTTGGTATCAGGGATTTAACTCAGGTCCTTGCACTTGCCAGGCAGGCACTTATTCTACTGAGCTATTTCCCCAGCCCCTGGAACTTGTTTCTGGATTCATTTTGCCAACTTGTTTCTTTAATTTGGTGAATTAAGACTACTCATATTAATGTTTATAACTAGAGTGCATCAACTTGTTATTCTCATTGTATTATGTTTCCAGTGTTGATTCCCTTTAAAATCATCTATTTAGTTGCTCATCTTGTCTTATGAATTTTTGTAATTGTTAAACCCATTGCCTTTTTCTAGAATGTCCTTCACAACTTTTTGGAGTGCTGGTTTGGTGTCCTAAATTTATGTCGTTTTCTTTTGTTTTGTTTTGTTTTGTTTTGTTTTGTTTTGTTTTGTTTTCATCATGCAAGTATCTCACTGCTTCACTGATCTATAAAGGTAGTTTTGCATGGTACAGCAATCTAGGTTGGAAGTTGTTTTCTTTTACAGTTTAAAATACTTCACTCCAAGCCCTCCTTGACTTAAAATAATTTGTGTTGAAAAGTTTCATGTAATTCTGATGAGTTTTCTTTTATGGATGATTTGTTTCTTTTTGTTCTAAAACCTTCCACTACTCTGTTTTTGTGTTGAATTTCTAGAGTTTTGACTACTACATGCCTTAACGTAGTTTCTGTTCTGATCATCACTGTTCAGAGTTCTATATACCTTAGCTATCTGTATGTTAAACTATTTTTCCTTGCTTGGAAAGCTTTTTGCGATTACTTCTATGAGCAAGTTTATAATGCCCTTTGTGATATCTTCTGGTTTTTCACTTATTTCAATTAATTTTAAGTCAAACTTTTTTGCATCATATAGCAGATGTTGATTTTCTCAATTGATGACCATGTACCATGGCCCTCCCTGTGTTCTTTGATTTCTATTATTGTACTGGTTGACTCTGCTTCTTATACTTTCAATATAATTTTTTCAATGGAACTTTTAATCTAGGCTTCCTTTTTGACTTATGAAATCCCATACTTTCCTATAATGGATATTCATTGTTTCCATGGCTTTCCTAAACTCCACTGTATTTTGTTTGTCTGTCCTCTAGATTCACTAACCATTTCCTTCATTATGGTCATAATTTCTTCAGTTATCTGTCTATCTCTTGCTTGGATTTGTCAAGAATCTTATTCTTCTGCTCAATTGCTTCTACTGATAACATTTCAGAAAATTCATCTGTGTGATTTTTGATGTTTTTCCAATTCAGTTTCCCAGAATTCACTTGGGAGAGTTAGGGAGTCGGAGTGCATTTCGTGCCTATGTTATCCTCATTTTCTACTTTACTTTGCTTGATTATTTGTTTTCTATGTTGAGACTTATGAATTGGTTGCAAGGTGTAGCTTTAGTGCTACTAACAAGATCTGCTAGGTAATAATTACTTTCCAGAGATGTCTTCTAGGCATAGCTGGCTTTTGACCATTAAATTTGTTCCAGAATACTACCTCTTCACTTTATTAAAGACAAAAGTTTCAAAGTCTGTTTTGCCTAACACCTAGTTGTTTGATACTGGACTGTAGTATCTTTAATGAACCGCAGACAATCTAAGTACTGGAATGCAAGGAATATCAGTTGATCACAACTATGTCACCATGGTTAAAGTAATATAATCAGCAATAACAACATCAGGCACAACTGCATAATAAAAAACTACAAAACTAATGTTTTCCTTCTTTAAGTGCAAGGTATATATACATATATATACATATATATATGACAAAATATATATATGTATATATATGTATATATGACCAAGTATATCTTTCACCACAGAACAAGGCACAGTCATAGTAAGATACAGTTAATGATCTACAGAGTCATACGGGTAAATGGTAGAGGTATGAAAGTGTGAAGAATAAAGACAAATGAAACATATTAGGAAAAATAAAGCATTGAGAGCATAAATTGGTACAACCACTGTGGAAATCAGTGTGGAAACTCCTCAAAAAACTAAAATTGTGGGCCCCATTTAACCCAGGTTTTCGCCTTCTTAGTATCTCCCCAGAAGAATTAAAAACATTGCGCCACGGTGACATATGTGTACCCATGTTTACAGCAACACAATTTGCAATAGCTAGCTCTTGGAAACAACCCAAATAACCATTAGCCAAGGAATGGATAAAAAGGATACGATCTTTTTACATCATAGTATATTAACTATAAAGAAAGATAAACTGAAGATTTCCATAGGTAAATGTATACAAGTTGAGTTCATACTCATAAGTGAAATAAACAAGATGCAATATGTAAACATTGCATTATCTCTCTAGTGTGAGAAGCTGAAAGAATAAATGTGCTCCAAAATTTACAACAAATATTATAAAATGGGAGAAACTTCTAAAGGAAAGAGAAACTGGTTGAGGGGAATAGGAAAAAGAGAGAGGGGGAAAAAAGCATATATATATATATATATATATATATATATATATATATATATTAGTTAAGATAGTTATACTACTAGTGTCAGTTCATAGAAAAGATAGGTCTATACTAATATTCCTTGATAATTCAATGTCTATATTTTATACTTTGAGTAACTAATTTAAAGATAACAATATAATGTGTTAACCATTGTTATCCTCCTATCACACTGTTTTGTGTTTTTGCTTTTTGTTTCTTTTTCCTTAAAATAAAATTTTAAAAGTTTTTTTTAAAAAAGAAAACACTGGAAGATGTGAACAATGTGGCTGGAGTGATATAAATGGTCCTTCCTGTTAAGGAGTAAAGTGAAATTAGTAGGATTTGGTAATGGTAGCAAAGAAGACCAGCTGCCCAATGGAAAAATAACAGGGCATGGAGATTAAACTAGAGGGAAATAAAATAATAAGAAAAACTTCTTCTGTTACAGAGATTCTGTTGTGGGGCCTAATGTTGTATGCTGGCTGAATATTCCTGTGTCCATGGGGCCAGGTCCAGACACCAGCTGGAGATTCAGATTGCCTTGGACTGAGGAGACACCAATGTGCCCAAGACTAACATAAAGAGATTCTGGTGGGTGAAGTGAAGGCACAGGACATTGTGCAGTATCTCACTGGCATCCAGAGTATCAGGCAAAACAGGCAGACCCTTAACCGTTACTGCTAACCAGAGAGAGAGAACTGCTTACTGTTTCAGGTGGGATGGTGCCTAGAACCCTGGAAGAATGCAGGATGGAGATTCTGATGTGGCTAGACAATAGGCAGCATATCTGATACTGCACAGATGCTACCACAGCCCAGGTGTGCCAGGTGCACACTCACATAAGACCAGGCCATCCTATGTAAGCTCAGGGCCCTCCTGGATGTCAGCGGGAGTTTCCAGTAGGTCTGGGCTCTCGGGAGGAACTGACAGCTGGTTGTAAACTCGAGCCAGTTTTTACTCTGTGTGCTACATGAATGTGCACATTGGTGTGGGCTTCCTGTGGTGACTCGGTTCAGTATTAAAGACTCCTGAAATAGCAGTGATGGCTTCTTTACCTGCTCACGGTCTGAGTTCAGGTGGGTGGGGAGGGAACTGCTCCCATTCCTGCATACTTGCCCCTGGTGCATGCCAGTGAAAATGTTGAAAATGCCACTAGGCTGCAGATTCCTCTTTGGAGCTGGACAATGAGATGAAGCGCCGTACGACTATATCCCCAGTTCATCTTGTGAGGCTACACTCTCTGGCCCTGCTTGGGAACCTCCAGCTGTTTGAGAATTTTCCCAAATGGCTGTTCCCATGAAGGACAACCAGGAGGCCCCACAGGCCAGACCTGCTAGACCACTTCTCATCTTTTAAACTCCTATTCCTTATGTTTTTCTTGATCAAAGAATCACTTTCAAATTGATATTTGTATCAGGATATTTGGCCCTACCCTTCTTACAATTACTCATCTTTTTAGTTGAGCTCTGAGTCTCCCAGGCAGGACTGCTCCTCTATTCAGCCATGTTGAATCCTTCCAAACTTTGTTTTTTAGAATAATTTGTCCCAGAAATATGCTTATAATCCAAAGCCCTCATATATCAAAGTGCACTTCCTCGTTAGAATAATGGACCACAACCCAAATTTTTTTCATATAAAAATGTTCACAATACTATAATACAAATCAACAATGAAATTCTGAAGCTATAAAGAAAAAGGGCCAGCAGTATAGCTCAGCGGACTAAGTGCTTGCTTAGTTAAGTTCAGGGGCCAGTGTTCCATCCCTGGCACCACGTGCCCACTGGCCCAACCCCTGAGCACACTGAGCCATGGAGTCTCAGCGTGGTGCCACATGCCCATAACCCCAGCACTAAGGAGGCAGCAATCAGGAGGATCACTAGGAATCTGAGCTGCATAGTGAGACTCTGCACACAAAAAAATAAATAAATGGAAAATAAAAATAGAAAGAAAAACGAACAAATTCACGTGCACTTAGCTTCAGAAACTTTCCTGACTGGTATAAGGGATATAGGAGAAGAGGACTATTATCTAGGACAACATTCACTATCACTGACTAAACCACTGCTACCAACCTAATGGAATGGTTTTCTTCTTGTGTAACTTTAGTGATGCACCTATCCAGTGATGTTTGCTTTTGCCTCCTTTTCAGGATTTTGTAGAAACTAACATTGCGCTGCTGCTAAACAGATTCATCACTCACAATGCCACAACCTTATCCAGGAGGTGATTTTCTACAAAACTGTGCACTATTTCCCACATTTTATACATCTTAGCATCACTTGAAGTGAAGTATTCCTCTCCTCTGCCATTTTTTCTCCTCTTCTGCAGATGGGAGATCTCTTTGATAACCATTTGCTGTTGGGAGAAAATCATCCACAACTCCAGGGAAAGGGAGGGAAGAAGGGAGTTGGCCGGAGGGCAAGAGACAGCCAGGGAGAGGGAGGATCACTGGCTAGCGGGGATCCACTGGCTCAGTGCTACTCACGTGATGTGCAGCATCACATACTACTCATTGCAAGAGATGGCTCATGTACCAAGTTAAAATTTATAGAAGTGTTTGCTCAGCTTGTGGAACGCTCGCAGGAAACGTTGCTTGCACTCTATGGTTTTACTGCTTTCGCTTCATCTGTTGATTTTTTTTTTTTTTTTTTTTTTTTTTTTTTTTTTTTTTTTTTTTTTTTTTTTTTTTTTTTTTTTTTTTTTTTTTTTTTTTTTTTTTTTTTTTTTTTTTTTTTTTTTTTTTTTTTTTTTTTTTTTTTTTTTTTTTTTTTTTTTTTTTTTTTTTTTTTTTTTTTTTTTTTTT
>PVJA010005744.1:0-30901 GCA_004027025.1 Myocastor coypus | reverse complement strand
TTTGTAGCCCAGGCTAGTCTTGAACTCGCACCAATCCTCCTGCCTCAGCCTCCCGAGTGCTGGGATTACAGGCATGCGCCACCACGTCCGGCACCATCTGTTGATGTTTATCTTTCCATTATTCTTCTATTTCCTCAGAGAAGTGATATGAAGCAGGTATCTAGCTTTTTCTCCCAGTAATCCAATTATTTCAGCCTATTACTTAGTATTAATCCTTCATCATTGATATAACTTAGTATCTTTGTTATTTGATTAATTACACACCATGATTTGTGTCAGACACGTATTCCATTTTATTGTCAGACCTGCTTCATTACAGTAGCCTCATAAAATCTTTAAAAAATTTTTTCAATCTTTTACTTTTTTTATTTATTTGGTACAAGATCACACCACACAGCTGAGCCTCACAGTGATCCTCCTCTCTCAGTCCCCAGCACTGGGATTACAGGGGTGTGCCACCATGCCTGGTTTTGGTAGCCAGCACAGTGTGCCCAGGTTCCAGGGCCTACACAGTATGGAATAGTTGAGATCTAACCCAGGTCCTCACAGTTGTTAGGCAAGTGCTTAGACTGCTGAGTTACCTCCCCATCCAAATAAGACATTTTAAAATATAAAATTATAAGTCTGTACAAATACTGATTTTCTAAAAACATTTCAAAAGCCTCTCATAGGAACTTTCTGATTACACCATTAAAAATAAGTTCTTTAACAGTTTTGACTGGAATTGCATTAGACTCATGAACAGACTTCAAAATCTCAGCAATCAGGAATCATAGACCTAGACCTAGATGGGAAGAGTTGTTCTTAAATATACATCAAATACGTCTAGCATTATTTACACTTTTCACTGTGAGTATTCTATAAATCTCCCTCAAAAAATAAATGAATATATAAAACTGCTGGTATTTAGCTGCCTGTCTTTCCATCCTGTGAAATATCTGTCACAAGCATGTTGAACTTGCTAAGTCAAGTATTTCCACTTTTCTCTCCTTCCCCGTTGATGGCCTCCTCTGTGAGCTGGGAGAATTTCTAGCATGTGCTTCCAGGTGCCCAGATGCAGCTCAGTGCCCATTTGTCTGTTCACCGCTACACTGAGATCTTGAACCCCATACTTGCATTTTTATTTTCCTTCAGCCTTCCAGGGTTTCACTGTCAGCACTCTATGACATTGCTAAACATTTGCAAATGCGGTAGCTACTTAAGTGCTGTGGAGAGTATATATTCAAATCAATCAGCAATTTACCGATGGCACCAGTTTGAATTTTATAAAATGAATGTTAATCTGGTTCTACAGAGTGGTTGCTACAAAATATTTTTGAATTAACATTTTTCTCCATTTACACAATTCAGAAACAGGTTGTAACTGTTAAGAGTTGGAGATAATATGTTATTAGGGTACTAGTATGGTCTTTATCATAGGTTTTTGTGTCATCTCTTTAAATAGATGTGCACTCACACACATGTGCGCACGCATGTCCACACACCCACAATTTTAGGCTCCAACAAAAGAGAAGAAACAATATAAAGTTTTTCACTGGTTTGACTTTACCAATACAGGGATTCAACAGCATTATTTAAAAAATGGTGGTGCAGGCCACACAGGGGGCTTCAAAGTGACTTTGCATTTCTCTCAATGAATTTTTTTAGATATAATGAGAATGGGAGCTAGCCACCTGCTCAACGCAGCCTCTGGAACCTTACTAGCACCAAGGACAACCTTACGGATGAGGATGACTTTCCAGGCCACCCCTGGAACACACAAGATCAACTCACCACTGCTCAGAACCTATGGAAGTGGGGCAGGGAGGTGGACAGAACTGATGAGATCCCTTTCAGCTTATTTCCCTGAACGACTGTTCTTCCCTGTGCAGGGAGATGCTCACAGTGTTAGGCAGATATGGTGGCCTTCTACCATGTTTAACCTGATGAAGGTTTCTCCAACTTCCTCCAGCTTACCTTGTGCCATTCTCTAGTTTCCAGTACAGAATAAACCCCATTAGCACCCAAAGGTAATTTCTGTAGGCAAGAGATCCGTTATGTGCCTTTGTGCAAGCTGCCATTTTTCTTGAAAGTTTGAAACTGTATTTTAGGAATTGAAAACACTGTATAACCTATTTCTGTCAGTGTTGACACCATTCTAACTGTCATCCCTGCTTTAAATTGATACGCTTTTGACTTTTTTCCCCTCCGTATCTGAACACAGCTCATATATTGTGATTTTCACAGCACTTTCTTTTCTGCTTCCACTGTGACTCACCTAGGCTAAGCCCTTAGTTCTGGAAGAATCTCATTCTAAATACCCTAGTTCTGCTCCTCTAGACCAATCTGTCTTCCATGCCCCAGTGACACTCATCCTAAAGCATTTCCAATGCCGTCAGTGGCTGTACTTTCAACTAGATGCAATTCAAATGCTTTTAGACTTCTAACCTGGTTTCCTGGTTTCCTTTTATGTAAATAATCTTATTTTTATCACTCTCTGACATAAATCATCCTAGCCTCCCGGTACTTTATTCAGGATAAGCAGTGCTCAATTTTAGTTTCAACTAGTTGTAGTCTACTTAGAATACCTTCTTTGTTCCTCTGGGTTCTATTGTAGGCATCTGGATAATACATCCCTGCTTTATTTAGCCTTATAAGCCCTCACCTCCCACTACATTCCTAAGTTCATAGCATTAAAATATACTTATTGACTAATTTCTATCTTATATACCTTTCCTAGTGCATGAGACTGCAGTATGTGACATCTATTAGAAATACTCAAGGCTTAACACTGACATATTTTCTGTTTTTTATAATTTCTCTTTTAAGTTTATCTTTGCACTATAACATAGATCAATATTTCATAAATTTTATTGATGGTGAAAATAAAGGATATTCTCAGCAGGACACAAAGATAAATACATACACATTTATACATATAACCTTATTAATTATATTATTCAGGAGTTAAATAACTTGTTTATTTTTTCTATTTGATTTACACAAAATGATGAAATGTATGTCAGTCTTCTACTGCCCTTGTAATTCTGTCCATTTGTTTTCTGTATGTTTCTTTTCTCTCTTCTGAGAATATCTGTTGATCAGATAAACAGAAAAACTACTCTATATGTAGGATGTGTACCACAGCCACACTACAGTACACAATTGTAGGAAGACATGGGAAGTTCAGTTCTGAAAAAAACTTGAAAGACCAGAGAAACCACTCTAGAAACCCACTAAGAGCAGTTGTTAAAGTGAAGCTGAGGAGAGATAAAAGCTCTGGAACAAATGCATAGGTCAGTATCCAAGTCTTGTGCCATGTGCTGGTTGGGAAGGAGTTTGATATGGAAGAGGCATGTGAAAGAAGAGCCTGGTGAGGAGTTGAAGGGTCCAACAGCAAGCGGAAGCCTGCCAGCTCCTGTGACACTGTTGCCACAACTGGCTGTGGTAACCTTCTGACTTTCAGTCTACCTAACTACTGTTCTGGTCATCACTCACTCAGAAGGGATTCTTAGGAAATGTTAAGCAAACAAACAACAGAAACTTGCTAGCACGTCTTAACCCCAGTCTGTGTGGCCACTGAACATGTGTCTTTTAACTATATTTAGCCTCCAATTAAATATCACAAAAAATCATGCTTTGAAGAACACAATGCAAAGAGCCCTTTAAACATCTTAAAAGAATCCAACCTCTTTTCTCAGAATTAGGACACTAAGGTCACCAGAGTCCTATGTTATTTCATCTCTTTACAGCAGACTTTTGTGAAATACAAAGCTAAGATATAAAGACATAAAAAGCTATAATTTGTGCATCCTCTGTTAAGTAGTAGGAAAACTGGAGAAGAAAAAATAGAAATTAAATTATATAATCCATAGATTTTAAAAAATAGAAATTATTTAAGTGTATATGTAGATTTAATAATCTATAGGTAAATAACTATATGCAATTAAATATAAAATAGCTATAAATATATATAACTTATTGGTTTATAAGTAAATCTGTATCTAAATACATATTATAGCATATATCATAAATGTAAACATCCATACAAACATTTACAGCCATGTAAGGAATAAATGATCTTGATTATATCACAATTTCTAGTGTGCATAGCTTTTTCATCTGTTTTTTCACTATTTTCCTTCCTTTAGCGAGTTACAGTTCCTTGGATGGACTCCAGTCTTCATTTTTGAGTATCTATATTAATAGCCATGCCTGTATTAACCTTTTGCACTACATATCTGTCAGTATCATTTTACTATTGCTGATATGTTTTTAATCTTATTTCATACTTTAATTAGTATTTTAGTGAATATTATTTTAGTAAGGGTTACATAAGAAGCCTTAAGCCAAATGTCCACTTTGAGTTCAGGCTAATATTTATAGATACTTAAGCAAATGTATAAACTAAAGATATTTATTTAATGGCCACAATCTTTCAAAAACTATACTGGGTGTAGAGAACACTGAAAACTTCTCAAGTAATCTAGACTCAGTGGGATGTATGTGCACTGAGGGGAATGCTGAGGGAAAAGAACCAAAGGAAGCAGGCATCTGCTTTGGATGCTTATGAATGAGTCCCCAGAGAGACATGCTAGGGAACAGCAGTCTGAGATAAAGAGTAGCATTCACATGGGCAAAAAGCAACTTGAAAAATCAAGGCTGGAAAATTAACCTTGTTGATGTAAAAGTAAAGATAAATAGAATAATGGTTGAAAGAAGAGCTTATAGAAATAGAGGGATATGAATTTTATCACAAAAATTAAAAGGATGTTAAGAGAATTATCTTTTGCAGAATATGTTACATAGAGTTTTAAATATAATATTTAAGATTGCAGGTATAACCAAAGGAGAAACCTAGAACTGGTATTTTACTATATTTGGAGGAAGGGGAAGAAGGATGGCAGGTAGATGTGCAAGCTATGTGAAACTCTGGAGAGATAAGGCAAGAGTGACCTATATGTAAAACTATACAAGCTAATATGAGCATGTTATTTAGTATTTGTTAGTTTAATAAAGAAAAGAAAAAGTTGAACAAGGTATTATGCAAAGCAGGACACTCCTGAGAATAAAAGCAATTTCCACCAATAAGTATACAAAAGAAAGTAGAAATCAACCAGATCTGAATGAGATAACTCAGAACCATGGGCACTGCCAGTTCATTATAATCAAGAATCTGGGGCCCAGCGGGATGGCTCAGTGGTCTAAAGCGCCTGCTTGGGAAAGCTTGGGCAGCTTCAGGGACCGCGGTTCGATCCCCGGCACCACATGCTGCTCCAGCCCTGTCCTCAGGGTGGGCTGAGCCGGCCATAAAAATGAGTGAATAAATAAACAAAGGTTCTGAGACAAAAATAAATAAATAAATAAAATTAAAAAAAAAAAAAAAAAAAAGAATCACACAGGGTAATTGGCAATCAGTAGAAATTTATTGGTCTACAGTTCTCTTTTGGTTTGGTTTCAGTTCACAGTTCTGGATGCTGAGAAGTTCAAGATGGTGCTTCCAGTAACTGATGAGGGTTTTCTTGCTGCATTATCTCCTGGTAGAAGTAAAAGGGTAAGACAGGGCAAGAGGCAGCCAGTGGGGCCCATCTGACCTCTCATAATGGCATTGATCCCACCCACAAGAGTGAAGGTCTTCTAATCTAAGAGCCACTCAAAAGTCTCACCTCTAAGTGCCAAATCAATTAAATCTCAACACGTGATTTGGGAACAACAAACACCTAAATCACACAAGGCAGGATGCAGTTGCTTAACTTTTCCATATTATTCTATTTTTTTTCCCATGTGCAGAAGTTTGATTGAGAAAAAAGTAAACAGTAATTCCCAGTTTCCTGTCTTTTCACTTTCTGTTAGTGCAAATAACATGATCTCTTGTATGACAGCCCAACGTCCATGTGATAGAAAAATAAGGTAATTAAACTTTTAAATTATTGCAATAAAATATGTATTGCCATTAATCCCCTGCAAAATACTCCTCCTTACTCTAAACACACTAATCCCATTGTTCTTGTTACTCTCTGACCATTTCCAGAGGTCCTTTTTCGTGACTGCCCTTATTGCACTATCATGGTTGTTCAATGCTATGAATAAATGAAATACCTTTATCTTGCCTGGTGACTAGATTTTAGAAAAGAGCCAGAAGTCACATGGTGTCTTAGTTACTTTTTACTGATTGCTAGGACAAATACCAGACATTCAAAATGACAGGTTTATTTAGCTCACAGTTTGTGGAAGTTTTAGTTCATACTCTGCTGGCTCCAAGGCAAACAACAGCAGTTCTTGGCGGCAGCAGAAAACAATGAAGAGCAGAGAAGGAGCAACAACTGTGGCATCCATCAAGCCTCTCTCTTCCAAATTCTACATGGGCACTCCACTGTAAAGATCAGACCTCCTCCGAAGTGGCATGGCTGCGAAGATCAAGCTCCTCCAGAGACCAGGACTTCTTCAAGGAAGCAGGGCAGGGCAGGGCCAGATTGGGCAGGAGGAAGTCTTCCTCAACTCCTTTTTATATACTTGTTGTGCTGAGTCACTCTGGGGTAGCCCATCTGGCCCTAGGGTGGAACCCATCGCACCCCAGGGTGGGACCAATCACTTCCCAGGGCAAGTCCTCCACATCCTGCAAGATGGGGCCCCAACAGCCAAGCTTCCTCAAGTTGACACAATGTGTCAACTACCATTGATGGTGTGGTGCCACATGCAATGAACAAAATGGATGAGAACACACTGGGATGGTGTTTCAAGTCCCGCCTGTCTTTTTGATGGATACCACTCAGTAGCTGTGTCCACCACATTTGTGATCACACCTTGAAAAGACACCCATGAAAGAGAACCTATGGAACTGTTTCACAAAGTGGCAAAAATGATGTGATAGATATTTAGAAGCAAAGGGAATGTTTCTGAAGGTGATTAATGACGATATGTCTTTTACTGCAAAACTTTTAAAATATTCATCATCTATTCCAATCATGCCTCATATTTTTAGACTCCTATGGAGGCAGAGTCACATCTCCCTCACCCATCTATACCAGCAGAGCTTAACATAGAAGCTGGCACTTTTGTCGAATTAACAAATAAGCTTCTTCTGAATTTAAAATGTGCTTTCGCATTTTATTCCCTATCTTTCTCAATTAGTCAAATTATCTAATAAGTATCGATTCTGAAAATAGAAAACAAATATCTCCATCAATCATTAAGAGGGTTTCATAAAAGGAGCTTACTTTTCTCATTGCCCAAAAGTGAGGACATAAGGTGTTTCATTTTGTCTTTATGAGAACTTCACTGAGAGAGCTTATACAGGGTCCATCTTGCCATTGGAGTAGAGGAGGCTCAGAGACGTCCAGCAGCACTTTTCCAGGAAGAAGTAAGCCTAGCTCCCAAGAATTTTAATTGCTGTCCCTGCTCTCAGTCAGTTAGCACCACTGCCTTGCTCATGAGTCATGTTTCCATCGTCACTGCAAAGCGCAGGCCAGAGCTGGATTTCTCACTGCAGACAACACACGCTCCATGTGCCCCTTTCTATTTTCTCCTCCTGCACTAGATCCTACTCGTTCTGTACTGCCAGTTTCCAATGATAGAAATTTGAGAGCATGTAACTGTTAATCTAGGAGTGATTAAAGAGTTTCATTTCTCGGAAGAGTCAGTACTCATCATCAGCTATGATAAATGAGCCCCTAATATCCCTCGATCCCATTATATTGTGATTAATTGTGCCAGTTTAAGTCAATAATTCATTTGTTAAAAATAGGTCTGCAAAGTATCATTTGTCTCATGGGTGATATCAGAATAAAAAACTTCATTTGATTCTTCTCATTAAATTAGTGTTGGAAGTTATACTGAAGAGTCCTGTTCATCAAATGCTTATTGCAGGTTTATTTGATAAGAAGTTGTATTTGTCTAAAATTATATCTGCTCACTGTCATAAGGGTATTCCTTTTCCCCGTGTTAATAAAGGAATAAAAAGTCTAAATATGTGCATGACTGGAGAAAAGGATGGGCCTTAAAACTGAGATTAGACTAATTCATGAAGGTATTTTTCTTGAGAAAAAAAAAGATATAAATTATGTCTTCTTTTGTTGAATTAATTTTTTTTAAAGAAAAGAAATGTTAGAGAAAAATTAAGAAAAGAATTTTTTTCATGGACTCAGAGTCTGGTCCCAGACATGCCAGAGTGGCTTGCTAAAAAATGGATCTTCCCCAATGTCTCTTATCTAGAAATTATTATAAATACTGCACTTACCCTGATTTGGGCCATTAAGATATTTTCAGCTGTAAAGAATTCTGTACAAAACTTGAAATGAAGATCAATTCAGTGGCAAATAATAATCGTCATCATCCTCTGAGACACAGGATTAATGTCTCTAATATTCATAGAGCTGCATCACAGTTGTCTTGAAAACACCATCTAAATGCTCCTAGAATATTTAGCTATGGAAATGGAGATAAAGAGTGATGAAATGCTTAGATGTCTTTAAGAATCAGTTGTTTTATACAATTTGGGGTGGTCAAGGCTGCTGTGGGCAAAGAATTCCTCAACCAAGGCGATTGTCTCAGTGATCAAGGTAATGAACCAATGAGGCCAAGTGCCATCTTGAATTTAATACTGAAAATGTAACAATGGATGAGGAAAGAAGAAAGGGAAGATTAGGAGAAAGAGAAAATGGGAAGTATATAGAGAGCAAGAAAGGAGATGATAGGACTGAGAAAAATTGGAATGGCCATAGTAGATCATGCTTTGATATCACAGAAAGAGCCTCTAATGACCTACCATGAAGTTACCTAAGCAACAAAAGTTGAGAGTTTGAAATTCAAGAATTTCAGACCCTGAACTCAATGCTTCCTAAGCTTGAGATAACTCCAAAGATATTGGAAGCCATGGAAGCTGGTAAATCAGTCAAATATGTGAAAGTGAGACTAGGCCTCAGTGCCTAAAACATACAAGCTACTTCAATCCTGCAGTAAGTATCCTGACTGGTTAATGTCCGCTATCGATCACTAGACAGCCTCGTGTCATGTGTTATGAACTTTGCAAAACATGTAAATAAACATCCATATTGTTGTTAGTGGGGTCATTTTGCCAATCAGGCAGAAGAGTCGCTACCTAACCCAGCTCTTGTCTTCTTGTCTATCTTTTCCTCATTCCTGCCACCATTTCTCCCCAGGTACGTTGGATCACACTGAGAGACTAACAGATCTCATTAAAAGAAGGCATATTTAAAATCAACATGGAGATCACGCAAAAAACTAAAAATAGACCACCCTGTTCTGAGCATATTCCTGAAAGAATTTAAAAAATCACATATAGAGATACATGCATCCTATGTTTATTTATTTAATTATTCATTTACTTATGCATTTGGTACAGGATCTCACTACATAGCTCAGGCTCATAATGATCCTCCTATTTCATCCTCTTCCAGACCTGGGATTACAAGTGTGCACCTCCACTCCAGGTCTTGGTGGCTGGTTCAACTCATGCCTGGGAATAAGGCAGGTTTTGCTTGCAGTACCTGGTATCAAACCCCAGTCCCTGCACTTGCCTAAACAGGCACTTAGTCAACTGAGCTATCTCTCCAGCCCTGTATTCTATGATTATAACAGTGCAATCCCCAATAGCTGAGTTCTGGAAACATCTTAGAGGATCATCAATAGGTGAATGTATAAATAAAGTGTGATATGTGTACACACAATGAAACATTATTCTGTCATAAAGAACAACGAAATATGTCTTTTTCAGGAAAAAGGATACTGAGATCATAATGTTACAAGAAATAAGTCATGCACGGGAAATTAAATACAACACGATTTCTCTTGAATGAGAAGTCCAAAATATAACTAAAGAATAAAACAGAGGAGAGATATAAGAAATAGGAAGGTAGACTTCTTGGAGATGAGCAAGTGGTCAGCGGAAGAAGGGAGGAAGAGAATGAGGAGGAGACAATGGGATAGAGGATGATTCGAGATATGAGAAGTACATGTAGCCATCCTATTGTGTGTTATAAGTTTCCCATGATATTAATAAATAAGTGAACAAACAAAACTTTAAAATTTTTGTGGGTGTCTTTCATAGGTTGTCTACTCGAGCTCTGAGGGTAATGCTCAGAAGACTGAAGAAGTGCTGCCAACCATCATGCTGAATGATGGCCCAAATGACCCTGGATGGACCAAGGCAAAATCAGCAGGAAGATATTCAGGTTCTCTAAAGATACACAGGTCAAGCAAGAAGAAAATAAAACTTTACAAAAATCACTAATGGAAGCCTTTTTCATTATAGAGGAGATACTATGTTTCTCTTAGGCTGTCACAACTATTCTAATACTACAAAACTAATAGTAGTCTAGTTATTAAGCTAAGTCAAAACCAGGAACTTTTGGTTATTCTTTTGTTGTTGTTGCTTCAGAAGAGAGTAGGAATCTTTAAATGAAGAATGAAAAGGAAATGGAAAAAGTTTTACAACAACAGCAAAAATGTTTTGCAGTCATTACCAATTACAAGTTGCTAGGAACAGAGATGTTTCAGAAATGTTCTCTATGGTGAGAGGCTAAGGAGATAATTTGGAGTTTCCTGCTGTTCTGTACAAGCCTCTAATTCTCTCCACTCCATGACAAGCCTTATTCTGTTTGTGGCACACGTTCCCATTGGCTAGCCTGCTGCATGACTAAGGGAAAGCATGCTCACCTCTAGGAAAGCTAGTACAGGGAGGGCATCGCTTAGTCCAAATCCTCATGACCAGAAGTATTTCAGATTTTGTATTTGGGCTATTTGAAATGATCTGCACATGCATAATGAGATATCGAAGATATGTTGACCACATCTAAACATAAGTTCATTTATGTTTAATAGGTACCTTTTAATACACAACCCAAAGGTAATATTGAATACTTTTGTGCATGAGGTTGAGGATATAGTTCAGTTGAACAACACACGTTTAGAATGCAAGACACCATGACTTGCCTCCCCAATATCAAATCATAATAACAATTTTATTCATCAACAAGATTTCATGGAGTGGAATGTCCTCCAGTGGTGTCATGCTGGTTTACAGAAAGTTTGAGATTTTGGAGCTAGGTTAGTCAGATTTTCACCACTGTGACAAAAATAGCTGAGGCTTACATGAAGAAAAAGCTTACTTTGGCTCATGGTTTCAGGGGTTTCCATTCATGGTTCCTTGGCTCCATTGCTCTGTGGCAGTGCAGCACACCACGCTGGCAATGCATGCTGGAGGAGGTCTGGTCCTGTCCATACAGCAGGATGTGAAGGAGACAGGAAGGGGTATGGGTCCCTATGGCTCCCCTAAGGACATGCCTCCCATTATCTAACTGCCTTCCACTAGGCACCAATGACAGTTCTTCCACCTCCTGATGGTGCACTGGCTGGGATCAGGCTTTTAACACTTGAGGCTTTAGCACATAGACTTGGTGAGAGGCCCTCAAGTTTCAGACTTTCTTATAAATACTCATTATCCACAGAGACAGGACAGGAGCTGCAGGAGGTTACAGAAAGTAGAGGCCAGTGCAATCCCCAATTCTAGAGAAGGAGCTCTACGCAAAAGGTGACAAACTGAGTAAAGCCTGCATTCCCTCTTTATTTTTTTTTTGAATAATGCATTTTCCTTTTTTATTTTAAAGAGAAAAACATCCCCCAAATTTCAAAATAAGGTAATAGAAGGAAAACAATGATTAATACATTTTACATTGTTGCCTTAAATTAGTTACTCAGAGTAAAAGATATCAGCATTTAATTGTCCAAGTAATATTAGCACAAAGTTTTATTTCCAATGAGCTGAGAATTGCATTCCCTCTTTAATTCAAGAAACTTCCAGAGCTTTTAAAATACTTAGGAGGGTGTTGCAATTCCCAGAAGTAATCCATGGATAGGCATCTCTTGTCATCAGATATTAGATGTACACAACCATTTTACCTCTTTCATCTGAAATTACTTTCAAGCATTGGGAAGGAGATGCCCTCTGAGTGTCCCAGAATCTGCCTTTTGGAGGTTTTCTCCTTTCTGAGACATTTCAATAGTTGCTTCCTATTTCCTTATAATTGGCTAAAACATCTCATTTTTTTAGTACTAGGAAGGCAAGTAAAAAAAAATCAATATAATGACATGATCTAGTAGTACCAGTATCACCACTTATACTTCTTCTGGCCATATTTCACCCATTTCCAACTGTTGGGCAGAGATCAGTAGTACCAGTAGTACTTTGATTTCTTTATTCTAACCTTGGATTCAGGAATTGATGCCTGAATTAATGCATGAGTTAATAATGCTATTTGTAGTACCCACCTGGTAGAAAAATGTTAGATTCTTAATGGGTCTTAAATCCCGTTGGCCTATCTTGTTGTCAGCATTTCTTTAGATGATGGCAGCTTCGGTTTTATTGCTCCCTTTTTACAGTAAGCAAATTTGAAACCACAAATACCTCTAACTAATAAAAATAATTTTAGAATGTGGAAACTGATAGATATTTTGAAAATTGGTGAAAACCTTTATTATTGTGATATAAAGTTTGAAAATCATAAATAAGCAGTTTTACTCAGACTAGGTATTTCTTCAGTGCCATTAATGACAAAGATTAGAAAACAGAGATATCATTCATTCATCAATGAGTATTTAGTAAATTCCATTTGCCAAATCCTTCCTGAACACTGATTTTAAAACAAAGTGAGGGAAAATCATAGTCTCTGTTGTTCCTATATGTGTTGCTCTTTAACATTTTTTTTTTAATGAGATCTCCCCAAGTCACTAAGTTGGCCAGGCTGGGCTCCACCTTGTGATCCTCTTGCCTCCACCTATCAGGGTTGGATATTAAAGGTAAGAAGCACCATGCCTTGCTTCAGATTGTTTGGAGACATAATTATAAAAAGAACTATATTTTTATAAGCATCATTGCCAACAATATAAACTTCAGTTATTTAGCCTGCAGAAGATGGGTGAGAGGGGCCAGGGAAGAGCACATGGTGACATCTGGGTCACAGCAGTCATGACTCCTGATCCCTCCCTCACAACCAAGTCAACATGTTTCTGGGAGTGAGTGGCTCATTCTCACTCTAAGACTCTTTGAAATGCAGTATCAGTAAGCTCTAAGCAGAGATTTCTATTTTAAACAAAATGAAACCCGCCAAAAGGCTTTTCCAACGGTATGTTGATGACACAGTGATACTGTTCTGAGAGCTGAGGCAAGTTGTCAAGACACAGAGATGCCTGTCTGCCACAATGCCAGAGAAAGTGTTCAGATAATCCAGGATCACCTCTGTGGTGTGGAAAGAACGGTATAGGAGGCTAGAAGTCAGAGTATCACTTTCTTTAGTGTTGTGTCAGTTGATATTACACTGAAAACACCATCAAGCTGCTGGAGAATATATATCCTAAGATTGTGAAGGGAAATTTGAAACCCAATCATGTCCTTGAAGAACAAGTCTGCAAAGCTAGGTACTTAAATCTCTCTCAAAGTCCTGGATTCCTTTGGCACATAATTGGCACCACAGTGGTTCTGTGGTGCCTGGCAGATATTTCACACCTCCTAAATCAGACTATGGGGGACCTGCCCAAGCAGGCACTCTCATGTAGCACAGGGGCCTCATTGTCTGGGAAGAGCCCGCCTGTGTGTTAAAAGAAGGCTCCGAAAATATTCCATCTCCTTCCCCACCCCACCCCAAAGAAACCAATAATGCAGTAGTGGACCTCAGTCCAAAAGTAAATTAGTACCTGGTTAAAGGACAGAGGCTTGGGGATGGAAAGTCAAGTTTCATATGGCAGGAGTGGGGCAGTAGGCGCTTACTAGTCCAAAGTACATGAAGTTGTGTATGACCACATACCCACCATGAGGAGATAGGGCTTTTGGGCATGGCTATCTGGTCAACCTTCCGAGGGCATTTAGCCAAGTAACATTTAATTCCTTGCTTTATGCCAAAGTGAGCTGGTCTGAGATTTTCAGATGTTTTCTGAGGTTATAGATTGTTACTCCATAATTTCATGTACTTCTCATATTCAAAGAGATTTTAGAATAACTGTCATGTTTCAAGGAAAGAAGTAGACATGAAAATGAAGTTATCCAACTCTTCTTGCCCTAAAATAATAATTTCCTGCCAGGCAAAGATGTGGAGAAGCAAGAATACATGTATCCAATAAGGTGTTTATTAGGTGTAGGACTAGTTATGCACTGCCTTTTTAAAATTAGTGAGAGAAAAGCCTATAATTATACTTTCAGAATAATTAAAGGTTAACACTGCACATGTCATATGAGTGCATTTTAAGAGGTAGTCAGTTGTGACTATTTTTCAGTATGTCTTGGATTGGGGAATGTTCTTTCATGTGGATTTAACATCTGCTTTCAATGGGGAAATACGTAGACATGAAAGTTCCTGAAGGAATTCTGTGCTCTATGGCTATGGGCTGGCAATGATGGTGTCTTTCTTTCTGTAGCTATCATCAAGATTTACATTGTCATTTTGTAAGCTAAGAAGCTAAGGGCTAAGAGGAGCAGCTTCACAGGTGGCACGGGCAGAGGTAGAACGATAATCGAGGCCTTCAGTCCTAAGGTTTTCATTTGTGACAGCAACTCATTTGGGGGCCTGATTGGATCAAGAGGTGGCTCCACATTCTCCAGAACTGGAGGAGAGCTTAACAAAGGAAAAGAACAATACAGAGAAAACGTTGACAATATTAGTTTACAGTGAGTTTACCCTGGAACAGATGTTTTGTGGTCATGTAGAGCTTCTGAGGAGACAGCCTACTGCAATGGGAAGCACAGGGTGTGCAAAGTGGGGTCCTGCCGGCATGAGTGTGTGCCGGAGTGCCGGAGGTGATGGGCAGAACTGGAGCTCAGCTCACATCATCCGTGGGTCCTGTCCTCAGGATTGTGACTTTCCCAGCTTCCCATAGAGCCAACAGGTGAGCAGAAGGCCTATGCCTTGCTATGTGTTTACTTTCCAATTGGCTATTTTACTACTTCCTGTTTTCTTCTGGTTCTATTTATTCAGGTTGGGTCCCTGCTTGGGAGATGAGGTTGGGAGGAAATTCTGGGCCATGTGGGAGGGCTTGGTGCCTCCTCTGAGACTTCCAAGGCTAGATTAGACATGTTCCTGTTAGTCAGGTTTTCCACTGATGCGGTGGATTTAAGAGTTAGCTACTCCAAACATGTTCCCAAGCAGTCAAATTCTAGTAGGTATTAGCTCTAAAGTCATGGGTGTGCAGTAGCTTCACCAAAGGTAGAACAAGGGGGAAAATAATTAACAACCTAGCAAGATGGGAAGTGGTAAAACTGCTCCTTCCACAGTATGTGTGAATGGCCAAGGATGCTATGTGGCCTTTCACAGTGGGCACAAGGTGCCTGAAGCACATCATGATCATGTAGCACAACAAATCTTCACTGCATCCATGAGAAAAACCAGCACTTCTGACCCATGGCTCTTGGAAGGAAACTAAAAGTAATGAGACCCTTTCCTGTGCTCAGCTCAGTCCCCCAAACTACTCGTACAGAGCCTCCTTCCATGCACACAGTAGTTCTGTGAGACAGTCATACTGCCGAGGCTCAGAAACAATGCTCGCATCCATGACTGCTGTCCTGCACATCCTTCACTAAGAAGGTTCCTCCCTCCAGATTCAGAGACATGGCAAGGAAGTGTAACTGGGGGAGAGGTTCCAGGGCCACCTAGAGCCAATCATTTTCATCTCTATTCACATATACTCCTTCAGAAAATACTGAGGACAGTAAGGTGACTAATGCCTACCTCACAGATGGCCTTGAGAATTCCATGAAGTATTTTAAATGATAATGTTCAGTGAACCACATACTTTTCTGCAACTGTTGATTACTAATAGGAGGTTTTGGAGTTTTGTTTTAATGGAGAATATTAGAAGCGTAACTTAAGCATTTACAAGTTCACAGAATAATATTATTCCTAATAGTAAAAATACAACAATTTCAAGTCATCCCCAGGCAATCATCTCAGACACCTCCCAATCATACTCAATGTCCCTTTTATATGAAATATGTTAAACTAATGCTTATTATCCTGAAATAAAATTCACAAAAGCTACAAACTACCTATATACAAAGTTTTTGCAATTCAAGGAACACTATAATGCAATGGTGAAACCCACAGAGACTGATATTGAGTGCATCCCCACAGGTTCATGGGCTGAGAGTTTGGTGTCATCATTACTATGTTAATGGTGGCAAAACTTTGAAGGAATTGAGCCCAGCGAAAGATCATCAAGTCATTGAGCACATGACTCTCCGCCAGAATGGTTATAGTTCTTATGAGACCTCAGTTGCCTTCTAAATCTGCAAATTCATATAAAAAGAGTAATGCTGGCCCTGAATCTGACCTCCTGTGGTATCACATGACCTTTCCCTTAGTGCTTCTGTCATTGTGATGTCAGAGGGTGAAGAGATGGAACAACCCACACCCATACGTTCAGCCTTCTATACTGAGTTGTTATGGTTTGTGGTTTGTGTTTAGCTGTTCCCCCCAAAGTCTCATGCAGTCATGAGATGGGGGCTTCTAGAGTTTGAGATTAACTCGTGGTCCACTGGGATTATGGGTGATCCACTGGGATTATAGGTCTTAGTACTGCTGGGATTATGGGTGTGAGTGCTACACCCAACCTGGGGCTGATAGCCTGAATGTAACATAAGTGAGACAGAGAGACTCTCTTGGTTACTATTGTTGCTGTTACTCCTCCGTTTTGCCCTTGCTTTTTGCTGCCACCATGAATGAATGCTCTCTGCCCTGTGCCACTCTGCCTTAGAGCCAGCTGAGTATGGACTGAAACCTCTAGTAACTGTGATATAAATAAACCTTTCCTTCCTTCATTTTGGGTATCAGATATTTGTCCCAGCAATGAGAGAAGAGTAACTGAGACATGCATGAAGTAAACTTCTTTTCTTTACAAAATACCCAACCTCAACTATTTTGTTATAGTAATAGAAAATGGACCTGGGCAAAAGGATTTGAATATGAAAATACTCCAGTGTGCTTCTCTGGCAGCCAAGGAGCATAACAGAGACCCACTCTTCTGTACACAATCACCGGGAATATGCTGGCCATCCATGCAAAACTGACACTGACAGATTTTATTATGATTTAAGCAACACTAAGATACTGTTGTTAGTGATGTATTTTCTAAAATAATAAACAACTCTTGTTGAAGTTTCAATAAAATCATCATGCTTTCTGTCAATTTACAGAATTTATGTTTTATTGCAAAATCCAGTGAATATTAAAGCTGTGCAAGAATGTTTTCATATTTACACAAAATACAGGGCAAGGTACAAACAATTCTAAATGGGTGTTTCATTCAAGGATTTTCCCAGTGGGCACTTCAAAATTATGCAGGATACAGAACAGAACTTTGCCATGCGAGCTGACCAGTATACTGCAGGGTATTTTTTGGCTTTGGCACTACCTGCTGGACACCAGCTATGAAGATGCTGAGTGACACCAGACGGAGGGACTCCCTGCTCCCGTGGGCCTCTTTCGTGGCCACTGTGGCACACTGGAAAAGCATGGCAATTTGTAAGATTTCTGTTGTCTGGAAAATATGAACTCATCATTTTGGTACTCATCCTACTACATAAATGCCTATAAATATTTATAAACTGTCTTAGCTAGTTTTCTGTCATTGCTAGTACAAAGTATCTGATGCCTAGAATTAAGGAAGGAAAGGCCTATTTATCTCACAGTTGGTGGAGCTTTTGGTTCAAACTTGGTTGGCTCCAAGACAGAGTGGCACATGAGAGGGGATAACCACTGATGGTGGTGGAAAAACAGCAAAAGCAACAACAGCAAAAAGGGAAGAGAGAGAGAGAGAGCAAGGCTTTTGCCCTCCCTTATCTTGTATACAGGAGACCCACCCCAGGCATGCATAGACCTCACACCCCTAACCCCAGCACTGGGTCATGAATCAATCAGAAATTCTAGAAGCCTCATGAGTGCATGAGATTTTGGGGAGAAGTCTGACGCAAACCATAACATAAACTTAACTATTACACTTCTTGAAGGCCACCCTTTGTGAACCAACACTCTACACATTTCTATACATTTTAGCTTCTCACTCTACTGCCAGTGTTTGGTTGCTTTCCCCAGCTCTTCATGAATCTCTCTCCTATCTTCTTCCTCTTCTTCTTCTCCTTCTTCTTCTTCTTCTTCTTCTTCTTCTTCTTCTTATTATTATTATTATTATTATTATTATTATTATTATTATTATTCCTCCTCCTCCTCCTCCTCCTCCTCCTCTTCCTCTTCTTCTTCTACTTCTTCTTCTTTTTTCCTGTGTCTCTTACAACCTGACATGTGAGTGTAACTAAACATACCCTTCTCTTTGTATATGACCTCTTCAGTCCAACAAACTTATTTCTCTTTCAAATACTTTGCTTCCAATCTAGAGCCCTGAAAGCTTACCTAGTAGTAAATGAGGCTTAGAATTGGCTCTTATGACTGGAAAGTAATGGAAAAGGCATGGAGTTCAGACCCTGTGCTATACATGTTGCACACTAAGGATGAGCATTGACTTGCCTGGGGTCTCACAACTAGGGAGATGCAGCTTGGTGTGTGAATGCCTTCCATATCCCTGAGGCATACTCTGTGTTGATCAATAAACCAGTGAACCAGGAAACAAACAATGGCAATTGTGTGACGCTTGTTAGGAAGACCTTGAACCTTCTGAGTTTCTGAGTTGAAGGTACAATGGGAATGAGGAAAACCAATGAGTCTATTTAACAAAGCATGCATCTTAAATTCCAGTTTTGTTCTAGGTCTTGTGTCATGGGTTTAAGGAAAGATACAAAGCACAGTGGCTAGTGTCTGGTGCACTTTTCCTGCCTTAGCTGGGCTTCCCATAAGACCTCATCTTAATATAAGACAAAATGAAAAGACACACTGCCTAGAAATACACAAATGAGTTAAAAAGAGGAAGAATGACAGGAAAGACATCACCACTGCTTCCACGGTGACTCTTCAAGGAATGAATGGTGATAAGTTTGTCAGGAGGAATGGTGATAATGGTATGCTTACTTCTAAGTATTTTACAGGTTCAAGTACTGCACTGTTCCCAACTTTCCTTACTCTATTGTAAGTTCTTAGCTCATTTATCAAAATCAGTTCATCATAAATATGTGTGCCCATTTCTGATTTCATGGGATAGGAGTTATAGTTCAGTATTAGAATATTTGTTTAACATGTGAAAGGCCCTAGGTCCAATCACCAGCTGCATTAGTCTATACATCTGGTTATTACTATTAATTATTATTATT
The DNA here is from genome assembly GCA_004027025.1 of Myocastor coypus. Lineage (NCBI taxonomy): Eukaryota > Metazoa > Chordata > Mammalia > Rodentia > Myocastoridae > Myocastor > Myocastor coypus. The sequence continues at coordinate 11,664 of PVJA010005744.1, read as the reverse complement.
ATTATTATTATTATTATTATTATTATTATTGTGGCTGACTCAGCCTAACCACAATATGGGGCTGGCATAATGGTTCCAGGGATGGAACCACAGTCCCTGCGGTTGTCTGAGCTCACCTAAGCAGGCGCTTTAGACCACTGAGCCATCTCACCGACCCCTATACATCTGTTTTTATATCCATACCATACATTTTAAATGCTATACCTACATAATATAATTTTTCTTGTGTTTTTAAAATTATTTAAAAGAGAAAAATAAAACTGATACAGACAGGAAATTAATGGCTATTATACTTCATATTGTTAATTTCAAGTTAGTTACTCAGGTTACCACATACAGGCATGCACAATATATCAAGTAATATAAGCACTAACTGTTCCTTTCTATGAATTTGGAGAAATTATAAGTGATATACTTTGATGTCAGGAAATGTAAGGTTTTCAGCTTTCATCATCTTTCTCAAGACTGGCATTTGGGGTCTTTTGTGATTCCATCAGAGTTCTAGGAGTCATTGGGAAGACAGGGAGATGCTCAGTGGTCTAAAGAGCCTGCTTAGGGACCTGGTGGGATGGCTCAGTGGTCTAAAGCGCCTGCATGGGAAAGCTTGGGCGGCTTCAGGGACTGCGGTTCGATCCCCGGCACCACATGTTGTGCCAGTTCTGCCCTCGGGGCAGGCTGAGCTGGCCATAAAAATGGGTGAATAAACAAATGTTCTGAAACAAGAAAAAAATAAATAAAATAAAATAAAAAAATAAAAAATAAAGAGCCTGCTTAGGCAAGCTTAGGCAATCACAGGTACTGCGGTTGATCCCTGGTACCACATGCTGTGCCAGCCCCACCCTCAGGGCAGGCTGAGCAGGCCATAAAAAGTCATTGACATTTGAATGCTTTAGTTTTTTCTCATTGTTGAGATAACATATCTGACACTTGAAGCTAGAAGAGAAAACATGTATTTAGCTCATAGTCTGTAGAGATTTCAAGCCATAATCAGCTGACTTCAAGGCACAGTGACACAGCTGAGCCGCACCATGAGCGGGCAGTGAGAAGGCCGCAGGTGGTAGGCACTCAGTGACAGGCAGCAAGCCCTCTTTCTGAGCCTTGTATCCTAGCCAGCCTACTCACCCTTGGCAGTAGGATACACACCCAGAGTTAGGCACACTTAATCCCACCTAGAACCATGCCAAACCCTTCAGAGGATTTAATAATCACACACCCTAGATCACAACATCACACTTCAGACCCAGCCACTTGGGAAAAAACCCTACCTATGGCCATGTGAGGCTTTGGAAACATCCAGATACAAACCATAATGCATAAGGGTGGCATTAAATCTATAGATCATTTCAATCAGTATGGACATTTTAATATTATTGATTCTTCCAGCTCATAGACATGGATGTCTTTTCATTTATTCTTATGCCTTTTAATTTTCTTCAAAAATATTTTATAAATCATTCACCTATTTTGTCACTCTCTAAATACTCAATTATTTTTTTGCTCATATAATTGAAATTGTTTTCTTAATTCCTTCAGAAATGTAGCAGTCCTTGTACAATGCAGGTAGAAATGTAAATTAGCAAAGCCATTATTGAAAACATCATGGTCGAGACCAGCCTGAACTACAAAAATGAGCTCAAGGCCAGCCTGAACTGCATAGCGAGACCCTGTTTCAAAAAGACAAAAAAAAAAGAAAACATCATGGAAGTCCCTTGAAAGCTTAAGAATATATTTAACATGTGGTCCTGCAATCACACTACCAAGTGCACACCCAAGGCAGTGGCACTCAGAATGACAAAGAGAGCCTCATCATCACGCACACCACAGCACTGTTCGTGATGACCAAGATCTGAAGAAGTAGAAATGCCTTATGGTAGAAAATGCAGAAAGAAAGTATAGGGCACTGTAGTAATAGTAGATACACATGAGATAGTCATTTTAAAAGGAAGAAATCCCACCCTTTACAATAATATGGTTGAACATTATGCTAAGCAAAATAACCAAGACACAAAGCAAAATGCTGAATGATCTCACTACATGTGGAGTCCAGAGTAGTCCAATTCATAAAAATGGAGATTAGGATGGCAGTTGCCAAGGGCAAGAGTAGGGAGAAAATGGAGTGGTGTGTCAAAGTATCCAAACTTTTCTTTATAGGATAACTCCTGGGGATCTAATATATAGCATGATGAGATGATTAAAAATACTATAGATACTGTATGCTGCTGTTTGTTAAGAGGACAGATCTTAACTCTTTTCTCATGCAAATCAGTAACTATGCAAAGGTAATGAATATACTAATTACCTTGAATGTGGCAGTCCCTTCAAAATGAGTAGCAAAACATCTTAACATATACATTTTATAAGTCAATGATATTTCAATAAAGGTAAGCATTATCATAGTCCAAGAAGACAAGATCCTGAATTAGCTCAGAGGGAGTTAAGTATAAAGGAGACAGAGTTGGAAGACGTCTTGGCTGCATGGCCTGAAAACAATGGCTGCTCATTAAACACAAGGATTACTATTAAGAGCAATGTCTACACTGACTCCAGATTTGTTGTAAAGAGATGAGAGGAATTTAGGCCACTTATAGAGGAAGAATTAAGAGGAAAATAATAGTCAACAGGCAGAGCCTAATGAAAAGCCTACATTTATGAGTTGGAAGAGAAAGGAAAAGTTAACAGATAATTTTTAAAAGGGTCAATGCAAGCGATCAGTTAAGAGAGGAACCAGAAGAATGCAGATCCCTGGAAACCACAACAGGAAGCTTTCTCAATAGGGCACAGTCTAAAAGGTGGCTTAAGAATATGGACATGGGGAGCATGAACACTTATGCAGTTGGTCTCATAGGAAGCAGAAGAGGGCGTGGTTAAGAACATAGGTAGAAGGTCTTGCTAGGATTATGAAAAAAAAGTGTATATCTTTGTCTCTGGAGAAGACTAAGGGAAGACAAATTCAAAAACAAAGAAAAAAATAAAAGTGTGCAATGGAGAGGTAAAAGCTCTAAGAAAGAATCTCTGTGTTCTCAGATGATTGACAGACAATCCACTGAGACTGCAGGACCCTGGCAGGGGATGGAAGCTGGCAAGGGAAGGGAAGTTCAGGGTTATCAACTCAAAATACAGTAGAAGTCCACAAGGAATGAGTGCTGGCAAGATCATCAGGAGAATTAAAAGTTGCTTAGAAGAAGTGAGGGAATAAGAAAGATACAGGCAAAGAGAAAGTTATGGCTTCTAACAGTTTAAGAGTTCAAGATTATAAACTCCTCCAGTGGATAAATATAGCTAATGGTGATTACTGTATTAAAGTGCCAGATAATATGACAATCAGGATCCATTTATTATCTCATTAAATCCTACTTTACAGGTGTATGAACTAAGGAATAAGGTGGATAACTCATTTTCTCAGAGGCACCTAGCAAGCGACAGGCATACAATCTAAACCTAGTCCTATTGGCTCTAGAGAACTTCATGCCAGGCTTCCAAACATGACCACTAGTGTCCTTCAAGTAGGCATCTATGTGGGAAAGACAACTTCCTGAGGACACGGAACCTGAATTGCTCCTGAACACAGAACTGAAAGGCTGATCAACTTTGATGAATTTAGCAAGGAAAGGAAGGCTGAGTGAGGCCCTGGGACCACCAGGAAAGAGTTATAAATAAGGGTATGTATGCAAATTTCTATGCTAGTAGGATTGTGGGATACATCACCAGATGGTATTTAGAAGCACTGGGGAAAAGAGGCATGCTGATCCCACCTTCTGTGTAGCTCAGGAGTTAGAGAGAAAGGAGGGGTTTACAAGAGAAACTGAGGAGTCAAAGAAAACTAGGGCTCACCAAATGCCAGGTGGTAGAGCAATGCATAAATAAGTCTAAAATCTGTGAGTTTCTTCAATCTACGCAGCCCCAAGAGATAGGGCACACAGTTCAGGTTAAATACAAGAGATTAAGGCTCTTTCAAAAAAGATAAAAGTAAAGAATGAAATCAAGAGAGGATAGCAAGTGGAATTTAAGGCCACATCTTTAACAGTCAGGCTGTGGGGAAAGATTTCCTGAGAGGGAGTTGTGGGCAGTAAGAGAGGAGCAGGCAGGCTGAAGCCACTGAATGTAGAAACTGTTGGTTTTGTGTGCTGGCCAGCAGGGGGAGCTCCAATTTGTTCCTTCCCCAGAACTGTTGAGAATAGGAGCTCAGGTTCTGGAGTCACAGAGACCTGTTCATATTCTCAGTCTATCTACCTGGTTAATGGACAAACCAATTGCTCTTTCCTTTCAATGGCAATAATAAAATGGAAATGAGAGTCGTGAGGATTAAACAAGAGGCTACGTGGAAAACGTTTTTATATAGTAGCCCTAGTAGATATGTGGTCTGCAGTCTTTGTTTTATTGTATTGTATTAATTTTAATGAGAAAAAATAGCAATGAAACAGTTTCAAACCAGGCTAGTAGGACAGTTACAATAATTAATACGTTGCATATTGTTGTCTGCATAATACTTATTCAGAGTACAAGATGCAGATATGATAGCTTGTCTAAATATTATTAATACAAATCTTTCTCCTCCTTGAACTAAGAGAAAGTAGTATATCTATCCTATTTTTTTCACTACAAAATGGTCCTTCATTTATATCCCCCTTTTTGGTCTTAACCATCCAGCAGAGAAGTCTAACCATGCGGTACAAAAAGTACAGCCATATTAACATGCTGAGCTATAAAAGGCTCAAGTCAAGAACTTCTGATTTTGCCAGTTCTGCTGATAATCCACTACTATCATGGACTATTGGATTATACTGGGTTATTTTACTGAATTCATGAACCTACAATATTTGAATGGCAATGGAACACCCATTTCTGATAATGCACAGTCTTCTAAGGCTAAAGGATTGTACTACGTGTCGGGAACAAGTCCATAAGCTCAGTGGGCAGGAGTGCCATGAGAGCTGAAGCTCTGCATCACAAGGGAGACCGCTTACACCTGTTGACTCTTCCTTTCAGGACGTGCTGTTTGGGAGCTGTAATTCTCTGTAGTTGGCCATTGTGGCTCATGAGGTGAAAGCAGAGAGCCACCTCCAGTTGTTATTTCCAAAAATAACTCATAAACAAGAAATCCAGTGTCAGGGGTTCTGGGATTCTCTGAGCCCTCCCTGTGAAAGCTCCTTGCTTTGCGCAGGTTTCTCTATTCCCTCTTCTCCACAGTATAGCAGAGAGTAGGTGGGCTCAGGAAGCAAGGCCAAGGTGACCAACCAGTCTGCTCTGCTCTGGCTTGTGGCAGCTGGCAGGCACAGACTGAGCAGGACTGCTGGCCACAACTTGGCAACTGTCACCTCCCCTCTCTGCATCCTCTCTAGATACCTCTCAGCGTACAAACTCTCAGCCGTAAAGATGGCTGTCCTCCTCACAGGATGTGGCCCACAGACATCAGCCTAGGATGGCCAACATGGGCAAGGGAAATATCAAGAAGCTTCTCTGAAGTTACCCCTTAGAAGGACAAGGCCTTTGTGCTGGGCCTGGGCCCCTCATTACCATCCTACTGCATTTCTCTCCTCTGGATCCTGAGGATTTTCTCTGGAATAAACGTGAGGCCAATTACTTTAGAAATAAAATGTATTTTTCATTAAAACTCTATTCTGGTCCTTCCAGTTCCCAGTAGACATTTCCTGCCTGTTCTAATTGGGCTTCAAGTTATCAATGATACCATTTCTCTCCAAGGAGGTAAAATGTGTACAGCATCCTTGTGTTCTTCTACAAAAGACCCTGCTGTCACTGAGAGGATAGGGGCCTTCCCTTAGGGAAGGCATAAGGAAAATACAAGAGAAAGGTTGCTCTGCATTCCTCATAGTTGTGGATCCAGTGTAGGAGTGTTGAAAAAGGTTCCTTGGTAAGCGAAGTGGGGACTGCCATGGATCAGGGTAGGGGAAGCAAAGCGGACTCAGGTCCTACAAGAATAATGTGGCCTATTAGCCTGCCCAACTGGAGACATCTAGAACTTATTCCAAGAGCTAATGTAGCAGAGGCCTCCCAGAGAAGAAATAAACATTCCCTACCAAGCAGTCTCCATCTAAATGTTCTCTGGTATAGCTCATAGATAGCCATTATTAACGCCTACAGTTATCACACTGAATCCTAACTGTCAATCCTTGGGATTGAAACCAGGGCCCCATACATGCTAGGCAAGTGTTCTACTACTGAGCTAAATCCCTATAGGGAACTTCTGAAACTTCTGATGCCAGGCTCTTACATCATAGACTCAGATATATATGATAAAATGTAAGACCAGGTCACTGGAACCTTCTAGAATTCTCTAGAAGATTCAATGTTCTAGGACAGGGCTGGCCAAGTAGCTCAGTGGATTAAAGTTCCTGCAAGCAGGCATAGGAGCTGGGGTTCGATCCCCAGGCCTGCTGTGCTAGCCCCACACCTGGAGCATGCTCAGATGGCAATTCAGACCTGGCATAGTGGCACGCACCTATAATCCCAGCTCTTGGGAGACTGTAAACAGACACATCACTATGAGTCTGATCTAGTAGTGAGACCTTGAACACCGTGTAAATCCTCCCCCCTCAAAAAAAAAGTTCTAGGACTATCCTGTCAACACAGTAGCTATTGGCCACATGGTCATCTGTGGCAACTATAAAATTAAATTAGGCAAAATTAAATTACTAAAGGTGGATGGTGGTACATACCTGTAATTCCAACATTCCAAGAGCCTGAGGCAGAAAGATCACAAGTTTGAAGCCACCCTGGGCAACTTCACAATTTAGCAAGACCCTGACTCAAAGTTTTTTTACAAATAATAATTCTGAACAGGCTTCGGGGTGTAGTTCAGTATGAAGGTCTTGAGTTTAATGCCCAATGACACCAAGAGTAAAATTATTTCACTTAAGAATATATATGTAAGCAGGATGGTTTGTATAATTGAACAATGGACTCCTGCTTGTCTATGAAAAGAAGCGGTTAATGCTTTTTTTTTTGCGGGGGGGTGGTCTTCTTTTTTTCTTTTTTTTTTTTTTCCTTTTTCTCTCTTCTTAATTTCTTAAATTTTCTTCATTTTTTCCATCTTTGCATGCATATATCTGATAATCTGAACAACTAATTGGAAGACAACACCATGCAATACGTAGTGTCAAATTCATATTATTTTGTTTACTGAAATTTTGCATCATTTGTAATTTTTTTCTTTTTCAATACTGCCTTGTATCCTATTTTAAAATTTAAAAGATTAAAGTTAAAATGTAAAATTCTGGGAAGAAGTGTTGCTCGAGACATTGAGCATCAAGATGTGTCAGCCTAACATTCTTGCCTTGGTCTGCTGACCGTGAAGACTGGCTGCTGGAGCTGAGTCCTTTCTTCCTCTCCCTGAGCTGAGACTCACAGACAGTTCAGCGCCTTGGGTCCTCTCTGCCTTGGCTTCCCAGGCTTCCAGCAGTGCCAGCAGCACGGAGCTGTGGGTGCTGCCAGCACCCATACTGCACTGAGGAAGATGGCAGGCATTCGGCGAAGGGCAGCATCTGGATTCCAAAGAGCTGTGCTTTCAGGCGGCCTTGTCTTCAGGCAGGCTTCCCCCACCCGCCTACACCACTGTAGGACAGGAAGCCATGCAGAGCCCTTGTGCCCTCTGCTGACCACCCCAACCACTCAGCACATTCTGCCACCGCATGGAAAGCCACAGAGACTTACTGGAGCACACAAACTGTCAGCAGCTGGGGGACAAAGGGGAGGATCCCTTTGCACTGTAAAAATGTGCTAATGTGTTTCTGGATGGCAGGGAAAACCTGCAGGCAGGTCCTTTGCTAACCAAAGCTGTGGCCCTCATGCTAGGAGTAGAGTCTTCCAGAGTGAGGAGAAGGGGCAGTATCGGCAGCCCGCAGAGTGCTCAGCCAGCTTGGAGGTGAGCACTTCCAGGAGGAAGGGCGTGGGCGGGGGTCCAGCAGTGCCTGAAGCAGTGCACTCACTAATTCTGTGTCTTCTTAGTACCGGGGGGTGGGAGGGAACACCCGAGCTGTTTGGGGCTGCCACTGGCTTGATTTGAACTTAAAAACATATGAGCAGGTCTCTTCCACATACTGTCTCTGCCTGTGTGTGTGTGTGGGGGGGGTGTACCCACTTTTGCTATGTGACATGAAGAAAAAGGTTCAAGAAAGGAGGAAATGGAAGTTAAGAATCTCTCTAAAAACAACAAATGTTTACATTTTAATTACTTTCAATTATGCTCTCACAAACCATGGAAAGGATGTGAGAAGACGTTTTAGGGTAAGTGTGGAGCGGACAGAGCTCATCTAGAACACGAAGAGCTCCTGTCCTGAGTTGCTCAGATGACTGAGCAGGTGCGGCTGTGCCAAGCGTCTTCCACTTGGTCATAGTTACCTTTGAAAATGGGCTTGGAGCCAGTACCTCCTGGTACTGTCACTCTTTCCGTCTACTGAGTAGCTCAAATTGTGTCACCTGGGCCAGTGAATATCCCACTGCTCCAATAAAAGTCAAACAGCTTCTGAGCTTCCTGGGTGCTGGCCCCTGGTCAGCTAGGGCTTCCTCTCAGTCACACAGAAACTTCTCTCCTGAGTCATCTCATGAATCATGCATGCTGTTTTTTTCTGTTCTAATATCAGAATTGTAACTCATATTACTATTTTACAAATTGGGGCCCTTTATCTTAATAATGCTGTTATGGCCAATCTGTGTTTCAGTGGTGATAATTTTGTTCTAATGGACTAATCTGACCACAAGCATGATACAAATAGATTTCCTCAGTTCTGGAAGAAAAAAACCCACAGGACAAATGTTTAGTGGAGAGACACTGTAACCACTTAGACCATAAGTCAGGCTCTTGTAAAAGCAGGAATCAGAAACTAACAAATCTAAAGCCTTTTGCTAATGGTGTGAGCTTAACAACCTCCTTGATTGAAGCCTTGGACCACAGGGTCTGCACAGGAGTAAGGAAGACGCAGCTTCTCGGGGGCCTGGGGCAGCCAGAAAGCAACGATGGCCCATGCTACAGGAGCCCCACCTACAGACGCAGCTGCATGTTTCAAAGCCAAGGCAGTAGGCAGTGGCCAGCCCCCACTCCCAGGAGCACCTGCCACTTTGTCTTGGTTTCCCTAGCCTCAGTCTGCTCCTCTGTGAAGCAGAAGCCTCTACCAGCTGCTGTGGAGCATGAAAAGGCTAAGCACCCCCTGCCACTGCCAGCTTCTGGGAGGAACGAGGTGCCTCTGGGGCTGTATGTGTAGTCCATTAGACATACCAGTGATGATGCAACGCAGTAGGCCTGCGCCTTAGCTAATTTGAGGTAGATTTCTGATTGCTACCTAGGTGCCCAGGGAACGAGCAAGTCACACGTAAGTGATCTAAGCTGATTTTTCCAAGGTGCTTTGATTCGTTCACTTGTTTTAACAGCACAATGAGATCGACAAGTGGCACTGTATCGATATAACGGCACGGCCAGAATCAATCTGAATAAAGCCATTTAGTGCAACAGACAAACACTGCTGAATTCAAATAAGTGGGATGAAATTTTTGCTTTTAAGCTCTTGAGTAACGGAAAATAAAATTATTGAGATGATGTCTACACTGAGGAGATTATGCACCTACCCTACACCCTGGTTCCACTTCTGTCTCAATTCCCTAACTCTCTGAACAGAGCCCCATGTTTTTTCTAGCTTTCTTGACAGATACCCCTATTTTACATATATTGAGCTCTCCAGCAGAATATTTGTGTTTTCGCAATAGGTAAGGACAAAGGACAAAAGGCACATCTGTAAACTGTCAAAAGTTTCTTTCCCTGGGACTATGAAATTTCTGACCTCTGACACAGGGGTCAAAAACAGATTGATTATTTTCTGAACTAAAATTGATCCAAGAGGTCTTATATTATCTGACTGGGAATCCTCACAGACTCCTGGCGAATATCACTGGACTAGCAACCTCCTCCCTCATCTCATCCGCAGGACAGAAGAATAATGCGTGGGGAGGCTGAAGACGATTTGAGGTTTCTCCCCGGTCAACCCTTGTAGCTGTGTGCAGTCCTATGCTTCAACATTCTCAGCAGTTCTTCCACAGTGTGTGGTCCTACAGCCCAGCTGATCATGGTATTGATGAGATTGGGGATCTCCCTGTTCCTCAGTTTTCTTGTCTATAAAAGGAAGTGGCTGAAATGGGTGATCACCAATATCTCTTCCAGCACCAGCACTATATGATTTTGATAACATATTATGTTGATATTTGTACAGCATAGATCTCTTCATGCAATTTCGAAAGTATAACCTGTGTTGTTTCTATAGTGCCATTTTGGAAGAACACATCTTTCAATTTTGCGGTAAGGCTGCACCACCCAATGAGAGCCAATGCCCAGAGATTCATTAGAGTTACAGTAGAAGTGGGTCACTAGGGCTGCCAAGTTCTCAGCCAGTTCTGAGTTCCTCATGCACACTGTTGCCCTGCTGGTGTAAGAGCTGACATTACCTGTCAGCATCTAGTATGGGAAGGATACGCAGGAGGCAAGGAGCTCTGACCACTTTCTGCTGAGGGACAGAACTCTTCTCCTTCATACAGAAATTCAGCTTTTATCAATATCTTACATGTATCCAAGACACTGCAGAGAAAGAGATATAAGAAAAGAAAAATGAAAAAAAAGGAGAAAGAAAGAAAAGAAAAGAGTGATAGAGCCTTGAAGGGTTTTTGTACTCTAAAAATATTCTTTCCTCATTTTCGGTTTTTACCATTTTCAAAAATCTCCTCCAAATACACAGAGCCTACAGTATCCCTATTAAATTATATAGAGCGAGTCCAGCCCTTGACTGTCAGCGGGGCCCATCAGTCCTAATTTATCGCCCCAGGAAACACAGTACAATTATGGTAATAAATAATAATAGGATTCAGTACATGACAACATGAATGATGGAGCCTCTCAGAATTCATTTACATTGCTTTGTGTTGCAATCATCATGCCTCTAATGTAATGCCAAGCAAATGAGCCCCTTTGAATATTGTGCAATCTATTGCAAGTCAACTGGCACAAAACTCACTCAATAAATCATGTTCAAACACATGCCTGTAATGACAGGTAAATCAACAATGAAGTAATTGCGTTTAATGTATTGAAATACTGGACAAAAAACAGTGACCTCAAAGTGACTTTTTGTAAAAGGTATGATATAGTTGCAGTGGGGAGTGAGGCCATGCCTAACAGGCACACCTTGCAGAGATGCATGGCCCACATGCCACAGCAGGGCCTACTTCCCAGGCAGACCTGGATTGACTGCCTTCTCTCAGCAGGAGTCACGGGAGCAGGCTTCCCGAAGCATCAATAAGGTGTTCACCAGCCTGTATGTAGGAGCTCAGATGAGGGTGAAAATCAGCCTCCTCTGCCTGCCCTATCATCAACCTCTAAACTTAGTGGACAACTCCAAAGGTGATCTAATGGGCAGGAGGAGAGAGCACTGGGCCAGCATCACCAGGGCTGTACAGCTGCCCTGTCCTGAAACTCACTAGATTCCCATAAGGCTCTGGCCAAACCATTCTGCTTCTCCTTCCTTTGTCTGTGGACTGAGGTATTTGGAGTGTCAGGCTTGAGATGCATTGGGATTCTAACACTCTCGGCAGCTCTGATTCTAATTAGAGGCTGCGCTTGCTTCTAAACAGGCAGCAAGAAAGTGCAGGCTCTTGCTGCTCCTTAGCAGC